>VZTG01003309.1:155789-205866 GCA_013397845.1 Melanocharis versteri | reverse complement strand
AAGATCCCATGCACAGCAAAAACGAAGAGATATTCCAAAGGAAAATGTGGGGGTTCTTAAAATTTTCCTAAGGCAGGCTAAAGGATGCAGGATCAAAGTGTTTCTTCACAAACAGTAGGAAAAACTCTGCTGAAATCTTCCCATCTTCAGCTAGATGCAGAAGATGCTTCCCTAAAATGTTCTTGAAAAGTTTTTGCTTCAACTCACAAGCTATGGTTTAGTCCCAGATCCAATGTTCCACATCTTTGGAGCGTTGTCCAATCTATTTTAAACATGCAGGCCAATCCTGAAAGGAAAACCGGGACTTTTCATAGATGTTATTTTCATTTAATAGATGCTAATACTAAATGTTCTCAAATTTCCTTTGGTTAATATGAAGATAAAAAAGTATTTGATTACCTAATCAAATCTAGCTTTTAAAAGAAAACCCAAAATTTGACATGATAATTTTAAAACACTTCTGGTCTATTCATTTCTATTATCGGTTAATAGCAATTCCCAGCTCTGTGAACCAAGACCAGCTTATTCGTGTAGAAATCAAGAAATTGGATCAAATATAATTTAATTTTTTTAAAATAGAAGCAGAAGAGGGAACAGGAGTAAAATATCTCTTGCTGTAATTTTTCACAATTATGTCAGGAGATGTTTCTTTGCAGCTGGAATGCTTCCATGGGTGTGGAAGTAGGTGGTTATATGTGGAAGAAAAAGTAAGAGAACACAGCTCTCTGTAATGTGACTTAGAAGAAAAAACTGGAAGATATTAATTTGGGTTTTTTTCTGAAATAAGAGAAAAATGAAGAGATTTGGAACATTTCTAAGGTCTGCTTTGTCTACAAGCTTCTGTGGGTTTAGTACGACATCCACAGGAGGGAATACACGGAATTTTTTGATTTCAGCGGTTTGGAAGGTCCTCAGGGTCTCGTGTTCATTTTTATTAATTCAGGTTGTACCTAAAGATCCCTACTGAGACCAAGAGCCGAGCCAGCCTGGGCTGTGGGCCTGTGGCAAAATTTGTGTCTTGTCACTACAGGCAAATGGGAAAACTGGTTAGAAATGAGCATGGATTGTAAAGGTCTGTAAGCAATGATGATGGGGATAATATATTGGAATTACCTCCGTGGTTTATGAGGCAAGGGCTTTGGGAGGCTTGGAAGAGCAATACAATAACCAGGGAAGCAGCAGGGAAGCAGCACAATGGAAGAGTTATCTATAGCTGACATATGAAGTGTGTTTCTTCTTTGGCTGTTGGTGAATAATCAGGAGGTTTAAGGCTATACAAAATCCTATATTGTGCTTTTAAATGGAATTAGGATGGCCTCATATTCCTTTCCCTTCTCTTTCAACTACTGCACTGTTCTTCATCTTTCACAGGATTTATTTTCCCAATGTATTTTTTTTCTGCCACTAAAATGAAGTCTTCATTTTGTGATGGAGATCTCTACTCCCTTGGCAGGGAGGTTGAAGTACTTGAGGTTTTTGGAAGTACTTGAACATTTCTTACCCATTTGGGGGTTTTTCCTTTCAAAAAGACTGTGAGGACCAGGAATTTCTCCCTGCCTTCACTCCAAGCAATCCCACATAACACTTCCTTGCAGGAAATCAAGCTTCAGCTGTGTGGTGGGTTGTGTTTTCAGCCAGTTGCTGCTTTTTAGAGATTTTTCCAGAAACATGTTCCTCTGATAAGTGAAGCTCTAATTTTGAATTTCACTGTGGATTCATTCAGGGAAATAATTTTCCATGTGTTTCCCATGATAAGCAAATGGTGAAATTATAAATTAGAATTATTTTATCATTAGAACTGTTGTTGCTCTGGCCTCATTGGTATTGTCCACATTCAGCGTAGAGGTCACAGCTACAAAAGGCCTTCAGATATTCGACACTTTAATTTAGGAAGAGTTTTGTGCCTGAGGCTATTTGATCCTTGGATATGGGATTTAAACCACGTATTCAGAAGTGGCTGGCAGCAAAGACATTGGGTAAGTCGTGAATGAAAAAGGAATCTTTTCCCAGTCCTGCCAAACCCCATGGATTTGGGGCCACAGCGTATGGGATCACTTGGTTTTCAATCCCATTCAGAAGGTTCTGGATTTTCCACCATCCCATCCCTCTCTGATTAACTTGGGATGGTCTCAGTACATCACAATTCTGATTTATCTGTTCAAGTGATTGGCTCAACTTTTGGAGCCCAAAAAGCCCCAATTCTGCTGCCTGAAACATGGGGCCGCCCAGCCTTTAACGAGTCTTGTCTGAAGAAACAACAAGAGCAAGAAAGGGGGCTTTTGTTTGGAAAATTCAGTATTTATTGGTTGTTGGACCTTGTATTAATTGTCATGATTTTGGACTGCTAAGTAGTTCTGACTATTTAAAACATTAGGTCAAATATTAGTTTAAAAATACTCTACAGAAGATTTTTTTAAACCAGTCAGGAGAGACAAACAAGCTTTACTGTCTTCTTTCGTCTATTTGGTAAAAAGTCCAGATGTATTTCATGCAGGATATATTGTGAAATCAGTGGAAATTGTCTGGGATTTGGGAAATTAATCCAAGAGCAGATGTCCCTGTGACTCTGGCACCCAGGGATCGTTTCAGCCCCTGCACGTCAGCCTTTGAAGATCAAAAGGCTCTTAATTGCATGTAATATTTCAGGTGTCTGCACAAAACACAAAGCAAAGTTAATAACATTTGGAGATTGATGCTAGGCTAAGAGAGCTTCATTTTATCTGATGGAAGCTCAAAAGCTTTCGGGTGTCAACAAGATCATTAAAGAATTAATTTGACATTTTGAAAACAGTGATATTAAAAAAAGATGTGTATTACGATGTAGTTGTAAGAAACTGAGCTTCAAAGCAGTTACAAAGGACACGAAAATGATTAGCAAATGTTATTAAAATATCACAGATCTTATGTGGCTGCAGGTGTTTGTGTTTGTATTGCAGTTATTTTTAATAAAGAAAATGACTAAAAGTCTGTAGAAAGGACTGCTCGCTTTCAGGGCCAGAGATTGGCAAAGTACAAGAAAACAACTAAAATCAGATTTATTTTCTTCTCTAAAGCAGAAAACATTGACTACATGAATATTTGGATAACTCCTTATATTCCGAATTACCTGAAAGCAGCAGTTCCTGGGGGCTGGGGTGAAATAATTGTGAGATATTCCTCCAAGGGGGTTCACAGACTTAAATAACAGCACTGCTGCGGGCTGTACACTTATTTTCATGACAAACTTATTGGTGATGTCTTCCCAAGGGCTGACAGTTGCCAATATGTTTCCTTTTACTTTAGGATCGTGCCTTCATTTCTAATAAAAAAGGAGGAAGATGCTGATAAGTGCTGAACTTCCTCCCAGGGGATTGAATTTGTAGCTCTGAGAGGTTTCTTACTGTGAAACTCCTGCTGCCTTTGACGATGGGCACACGAAGAGGAGTTTGTAGGACCGTAGAGGGAAAAAAAATTCTATCTGGTTATTTCCTGTTGTGCTGTATCCTTTAGAAAAAATTATGCCAAGGGGGCAGTGGGTAGGCAACAATGCTGGAAAAGCATTCCTTGGAGTTTGTAGGATGTTGATTTGTACTAAAGGAGAGCTGGGCTCTCACTTTTTTGGTGCTTTCTGTACTTGAAGCAGAGAATCCCTTTCCCTGATTTTTTCTTGTGTGACTCCAACACGCTCATTGCTTCAAACATGTGAAAAGCTCCCCTGTTGTCTTGGGGTGGTTTTATGATGATACTCCACTCCCTAATCATGTTCTTTATGCCCAGCAATGGCTGCTGTAGCTTTGAGGTGGGTCTGGAGTAGGGGCTGAGCCTTGGGGGCTCTTGCGGGGGTTTTGTTCAAAGCCTCGTTCCCGGGTGTGCTCTGTGTGGGGCAGATCTGCCTTACTATGTTGCTTAGCTAGCTTTGTTTTTTGTGAGCTTAAGCAAGAAGTTTCTTTTTTCCCCTTCCCCTGGCCTGGAGAGACTGCAGCAGCAATCCTTCAGTGGGTTTTGGTTTTTTTCTTGAACTGCTTGGCTTGGCTTTGGTCCGAGATCAGACAATTGCTGGGAGACGGTTGTCTGGGACCTGTGGGGAGCTGCAGGAACTACTCCACCGGCCCCAGACCTCGGGAAAGGCTGAACCAACAAGAGAAAGGACACCAAAATCCACCAGCTTCATCTGCTGTGAGGAGGAGACCAATGCCAGAGGTTCAGCAGGTTCCTCTCTGTTTTGCCCGAGCTGCTGCGTGAACTTTTCCCTTCCCTGAGACAAAAAGCCAGTGCATTTTGTTCTTCCCCGCCATGCAGCCAGCTGGTTTGTTTCTTCCCCTGGCATTCTGGGTTTTTTTGTTCTGCTGTGGATGTGTGTGTGTGAGGTAACATTCTGGCGGTTCAATATCTAGCTTTTTTTTTTTCCTGTGCCATGCGGGCACCTTGTTTGTCAATAAACAGTTGGGTTTTTTTCACTTTCCCCCACTGGTATTCATTTTTACATTGGCAAAAAGGGATTGCTGAAGCCCTTTACTTTAGACGAAACACTCATTCCAGAGCGTTTTCTCCTAAATTTGTCGCTAAACTGAGACCTGGGAAGGTCATCAGAGTCTTTGAAATGTTTTTTCCAGAGGTGCTNTTTCCTTGATCAAGTTTTTCAGTTATTTAAAGGAGACACTCCTCCCTAAACTGCAAGATAAGGTTTTGGGAGGAATGTTCCATGGACAGTATTCAAACCCTGGTGTGCTTGTCGCAGGACGCTCCCTTTGATGTTTCACAAGTAACAAGCAATTAAGTTTTACCCATTTTCCCCATGATGTGAGCTGTTACAGATACCTTTGGAGACTTAAGGAAAAGAGGATTCTCAGCTGTTCAAAAAATGCCAGACTGGTTTGTGTTGGAAGGGACCTTAAAGCTCATCCAGTCCCACCCCTGCCATGGGCAGGGACACCTTCCACTGTCCCAGGCTGCTCCAAGTCCCACCCAACCTGGCCTTGGACACTGCCAGGGATCCAGGGGCAGCCACAGCTTCTCTGGGCACCCTGTGCCAAGGCCTGCCCACCCTCCCAGGGAACAATTCCTTCCATATACCTCACCTAAATTTCCCCTCTGTCTGTTTGAAGCCATTCCCACTTGTCCTGTCACTCCATCCCTTGTCCAAAGTCCCTCTCCAGCTCTCCTGGTCAAGAGAAGAATGTGATGGGGATGCATTTTGCAAATCATCCTGGAGATGGCTGTTTGCTTTGTCAGGAGCCATCAGGAATCAAGGCAAAGTCTTTATCTTTTCTGCTCACCAGGAAAATACACAATTGCCCTTTTTTTCTTGTCTTCAATGGCCCTGTGTTCTGTGATGACTTTTGTCTTAATTGTTCTTTAAGCAAGCATAAAACGTCCCCCTGGATGGAAGAGCAGAACTGAACAGGTGGAGGGCACCATTTTCACTTGTTATCAAACACATGAATAAGGAGGTGTCTTAATTAACAGAGAGGTGAGAAAACAAAACATAAAAAGAATTCTCTATTAGTATAATTACCAAAAAAGTTGATTCACAGCCCTGTATTTCCTCTATTTCCTTTAGCACCTTTGTTTCCAATTTTACACCCTAACATTTTCTGGTTTAGTGTGAGGAATGAGGACATGGCACTGCACAAAACAGTTCAGTGGACGTGGTGGTGTTAGGTCAAAGGCTGGACTCGATGATCTTGCAGGTCTTTTCCAACCTCAGTGATCCTGTGATTCTATGAAATAAAATGGCTCTGTCATTCTGCAGGCTAAGAACCACTCGAGGACTGAGCGCCACCCATCTCCAGAGTGCCACTAACTGAGGAGGGGAAGTGCCCATCAGGAGAATTTCCAATGACAGAAAAATGTTCACAGGGGCTTCACTGATAAGAAAAGATGTTCAGCAGCCTTTAACTTCTGCCAAGAGCTTGTTGGTATCCAAATAAACGAATACACCTTTGGACTTACAAATAGTCAGCAGGGGATTTGAAGGCTGCTATCAGAAACTTCATTTCCTTGAGGAAACTCTGATTTATTTTGTAACTCTAATTACCTAAGGGCAATCAGTTATAAAAATGTCTCAAGTTATCATTTATTCCTTCAGTACTAATAAAACCCTAAAGAGTTAATTCAAAAAGCTGTGACAGAAAGAAAGCATAAATTTTAAGACCCAGTTTTTCTTTTCTTTCATTTTGGTTTAACTACAGCTGTTATGGCACTTCCATGGGAGTTCCTACTTCTCTTCTGAGCACCTGCTCCCAATTCTGCTGCCATGAGAGGAAAAATTTCAACACCACATCACATCATTGGCAGAATCACCCACTGCAAGTTTATCTACTGCCTTTAACTGTGTTTCTCTAAAATGCTGCCAAAGTGCCTAAGTCCAGCCTGAACTGGCTTCAAAGCTGGAAAGATCTAACCATGGAGATGGCCTAGGAATGCAGCTGGAAACACCAGGCTGGAGCAGGGAATAGGAATCAGACACAGAAAAGGAACATGGAAAATGGATTCTTGTGCAAATCAACAGAAAGAGAAGTACTCATGGAGAATAGGGAAAACAATCATCTGGTTAAACTGGGAGGGAAAAGGAAAATAGTAACATGTGAACAGAGGAAAACAGGGATGGTTTGGAGACCTTACACCTGTGTTTACAGGAGGACTTGGACTCAAACTTAATACTCCCCAAGACAAGAAAATAATGTCTGCAGCTCACTGGAGTGCTGAACATGGGAGAAGTACCACCAAACTCTTGTGTTTCACCACAGGATATTGTTTGCTCCTGCTGTTACACATGGCAGAATGCAGATAAGCACAGGGAGAATTTCCTCAGAAACTGCTGTGATATTGCCACAGCTGGGCACCCCGGGGCTGGAGACACTTATCTTCTCTACCACTGATAAACTCCAGAGCAAACACTGCACTGGGCCTTTGGAATGCCAGCTTAAGGCACCAAACACTGCTGGACAGCTCCTGAGTTAAAAACTCCCCAGGCCCCACCAGCCACACCTCGTGCTGCATCCACCTTTCCTGGGTGAATTTTTCACTGTTTGGCTCTGAGTGTTGGTCCTAAGCTCCCTCCTTCCCCAGCAGCTCTGATTTGCAAACCTCTGCAGGAGCTCAGCACACATCACAGTGGCCTGCTAATGTTCCCTTCCCTTCCCTTTCCCAGCTTTTTGGCAAAGGGCTCCTTCACCTTTGGCTTATTCCCTTGGGAAGGAGAAAACCATGTCATTTCCACAGAATTAGTCAGGCTGAGGGGAGCACAGTGGGCACCTGGTGGCACCTCCCTGCTCCAGCAGGGCCATCCCAGAGCACAGGGCACAGCACTGTGTGCACCCAGCTCTGGAACAGCCCCAGGGAGGAGACCCCCCAGGCTCTCTGCACAATCTGCTCAGGGCTGGGCACTGCCCAGGGCAGAAGCTGTGCCTCCTGTGCAGGGGAATTGCTGGGCTCAGTCCCTGCCCGTGGCTCTGGTGCCATTGCTGGGCCCCGGAGCAGAGCCTGGGCCCTGCTCGGAGCCCTCCCTGCACCCAGGGACACCCAGGGCTGAGGGCCCCTCTCAGCTGGGGCTCCTCTCCAGGCTGAACAGCCCCAGCTGCCTCAGCCTTTCCTGGGCACCCAGATGCTCCAGGCCCTTGCTCAGCTCCAGGAGCTGCCTGGCCCTGCTGAGCTGAACAATTTCTATTCCAGGGGTGTGTGGGACACCTGGTACACTTGATAAGGTGATCGCTAGATCTTTGTTGGTTGGGAAATGACAAGTTTTGTGGCACGGGGAGATGGCAGAGAGAAGAGATATCCACTCAAATACCGGAGTTAATTTTACCATGAAGCAATGCCATTTCATCTTTATCTTTTCTACATTCTGCTGGAATCAAAAGGAGAATTAACAAACACTGTTTGATTTCTTATTTCTTATTGTGTATTGACGTGATTATCCATTATCCCGGAGGAAAAAAGAGAGTCAACTACACTTTGTACCAGAACAAAGTGTTCTATTCCCAGACACCCACAGAAGTCACCTCCACACGGAATAAGGAAACAGCATTTGAAATACTGCAGATTATGACCACAAAATCCACAGATGAAACCCAGTTCCACATCAGAGTGACGAAGCATTAGGATGAAACAGCTGTTAAATATTTCAGCAGGACTATTATCATAGAATCATGGAGAGGATTGGGTTGGAAAGGACCTTAAAGCTCATCCAGTGCCACCCCTGCCATGGGCAGGGACACCTTCCACTGTCCCAGGCTGCTCCAAGCCCCAGTGTCCAACCTGGCTCTGGGCACTTCCAGGGATCCCAGGGCAGCCACAGCTGCTCTGGTCAATAGAGATTGAAAACCTATTTTTTTTTTTCTTGCTAACTGAAATTAAGGATACTAAGGGTACTATGCTGTGCTTGCATTAAATTTCTAATTCAATTGTTTGTAAGCACCTAGCACAGAAAAGTTCTTGAAGTACATTAGGATGACACTTATGGAAATCCAATTTAACAACTGAAAAAAACACAGAGAGAGAATTATACTTCTGATTTACTCTTGAGTTCTTTGAATGTGTCTTCTGTAAATTTTAATACATATTTGTTGTTCATATTTCAGAAACAGGCATTTGAGCACAGCGAGGGGGCGGGAGGGTGCTCGGAATTGTGACCAACACCAAGGGAATAAAAACCCCTTTCCACACAAACAAGAGATGTTGAGAACAAAGCGTTGCCAAGAGAAAACAAAGACAGGAGAGCTGTACAAGTGAAAACCTCCACATCTTCCTCCTCCATGCACCTTTGAAAAAGGAGAGCTAACATTTCATAAGAACAATATAATAAAAACCTGGCCAGGAGCCCAGGGCTTCAGAGCTGCTGCAGGTTGTGAGAGGTACCTCATGCTACAGGAAACCACAGCAGGAATGGGAGATAAGGAGAAGCCAGAGCAAAGAGAAAACAGGCACTGGGAAACAGCTGAGAAATACCTGCAGCACAGGATGAAAATCCTGCAGGAACATCACAGCTTTAGCCCACGGGAAGAGCTCATTCTCAGGTGCTTGACAGGGGACAACACCCAGGAAAAGGTTTCTGACAGCACAGCAGCTCTAAGAGAATAATGTTCTCAACCCAGTGCCTGTCTGGGGTTTTTATTTTGAAGATTTAACAGAGTTTACACATTTATGGAACACCAAAGTACCGTGCTAAGACATCGTAATTTCCAGTGAATGGTATCATCATTCCCTGATGACGATAGAAAACAGGATTCCATACAGATATGCATTACAGAGCAACGTGATATGGAACTGTCAGGCCCTGCCTTGGGGTCAGCCCAAGCCCTGCAGCTCCAGGCTGGGGCACAGGGGATGGAAAGGAGGGGACAGCCAGGGGTGTCAGGCTCTGCTCCCAGGGAACAGGGACAGGACAAGGGGAAACGGCCTCAGGCTGGGCCAGGGGAGGCTCAGGTTGGACAGCAGCAGGAATTTCTCCATGGAAAGGCTGCTCAGGCCTTGGCAGGGGCTGCCCAGGGAGCTTTGGAGTGCCCATCCCTGGAGGTGTTCAAAAAACACCTGCATGTTGCACTTGGGGAAATGGGTGGCTTTGGCACTGCTGGAGGAATGTTTGGACTTGGATGATCTTAGAGGTCTTTTGTCATCTAAATGATTCTAAGACACATGGAGACAGAGTAGAACACAGTCACTGAATTCCACAGAAAACAATTGAAATTGCTGTGCAGAATCTCAGGAGATTAATGAGACTTCCTCAAAAATAGTAAAATCCAGAGTTGCCTTCTCTAAGAGAATCAGAAAGTTCTTTAGGCAAATGATCATAAAAAGAATGAGGAAGAAACTGGGTGTAAGGCAAGAGCATGACATGGGAAGAGTACCAGATCCAGTAGGAGAGTTCAGATAAATAAGTTCAGGTGAGAAGTGATAGCCCTTCTATTTTAGGTGGATAGAGCTGGAATCCCATGACAGATCACACACATGTTCCAGCACTGAACATGTTTCCTGAGGAAACCATCACAACCTTACCAAGAGGCACAGGAGGTGTAACTTCCAGCACTCTGAGGAAAAAAAATCCTACAAGAGCTTCCCAAGCCCCGAGACTGGCACCAGGACAGCTTTAAACTCTGGTAGCCAGGCCAGTGCTGGATAATTCATAATTTGCATAATTAGCCCTATACATCTGCCCATGGCATCAGCTGTGGCACTGGGAAGCTGCCCACCCCTTAGATGATGACCAGAGTCATGATTTATTTCCTTTTGGTTTTTTTTTTTCCATTTGTTTTGATTACAGTTCAACCCCTGCTATAAACCAATCCTTCCTCAGAGAATTCCCTGAAGTCCCATTAAAATAGGGCCATGCTCCTATATATAAAATACAGCAAATATAGCAGAATCAAACTGATTCCCTCTGAGAACATCTGCAATTTTGCTAACTTCTGTAGGAGCACAATCCACAAGGTTTATTCTCCAGTTGGGAGCAGTCCTGTGTGCTGATCCCGTCCGCTGGTGGAAGAGGAAGGAATTCTAAAACTGTGTGGGTCCAACCACTTCTGGGAGACAGCTCCTGACAGCTGAGAAATGCTGTGGTGGGACTCACCCCCCATTCATGCCCTCTGCAAGCTGGAGTTCTGGCAGGGTGAGAGTTTCTAGATCCAGTTTAGGGAATGATGCAGCCTCGGGCTAGAAGGAGAAGAAAGCCACAGACACGGCCCCAAACACAATATCCAATGGAGAGAGAATGGCAGACAAAACTGCAGTTCCAGACATAAGACCAGACATTCTAGATAGAGATTGCTTTGTATGGTTTGAGGGGCTTTTGGGGAGGGGTAGAAGGGGTTATTGAATTAATTTCCAAATCAGTTTTCTACAAATAAGAAAATAATTTAGAGTGTGGGCATTTATAAAAAACCTCATCTTCAGTGCTATATCTCATTGTGCTGCTTTGATTTCTTCCGTGGCCTGCACCGCCTGTAACTGCCTAGGTAGGAAAACACATTATGATGAACAATCTATTTTCTCTATCTAATCAAGACTTCCTAAGACAACGCAAACAAATCTAGCAGCGCATTTAACTCTCTTTTAAACAAAAATGCTTTCAGAGATCACTCATTCTAGTTTCTCGGGTTCTGCGGTGATTAGGGATCGATTCATGTGACTTCTTTTTGTTTGCACATCATAGTCAGTCATGAATAAACAGTGGGCTCACAGGCCTGACCTCTGGAAACAGCTGCTTTGGACTTTAATAACTACACAGTAGCTCTTGGTGTGGGTCTCCAGCCCATCTTTACATCGAGTGAATGTCAGACTTGTCTAAATATTCATTATCCCTCAATTTGAAATTATCGCCGGGCTCTATGAAAGTTCACCTCTCAGGATTAACATTCACCTGTGATTTGTCAAGTGCTTCCTACCACCACATTTTTATTGACTTTGCAGAAGAACTTGATTAGGAAGAGAGTCCCTCAGGCTGAGGCAGGAGGTGTGAAATGCTGCCGTGTCCATTCCAATTGAAACGAGGGTACTGGGCTCAGTGAAAGGAAGGTGGGTCCAGCCTGTCACAGCAGCTCCAGGGAGCAGGAGCACACAGAGGTTACAACAGCATCTATTTGACCTGTAGTCTCCAACTGCTACCCCTGAAATAATAAAGCAACAAAAGACTTAAAAAAGTATTTATAGTTCTCGTGCATTCCCTGTCTCAGAGCAGCTGGGCACATTTTTGGGGTTAGCAATGAGAAAGGAGTATCGGAAAAGCTGTTAAAAATAGGAAGCCAGGTGATAAATCACTCCCTGCTATGCAATTATGGAAAATTAAAAAAAAGAGAGGTGCTATTCTAGCTGGGAGCTTATTGATTTTGTCAATTAGAATTCTCAAAGTTCCCAACAGATCAGCTTTTTCATACCAGCTTCTTTTAAATGAGTGATAGTTGTTATCCCTTCAGTGATGTAATGTAGTGGTAACATCATCTGAGGGGCAGGAAAGTGGAGGGTTTTATTCTAGAAAGCTACAAACACACTCTAGCTCTCTGAGGGTACTTCACTCCATTTTGGCAACCCAACACTCCAACAAATAGCATAAAAACGTAATGTTTTTCAAGACAACTGTAGGAAATCATGGAACATTGTTCTTCCCTGCCAGCACTATGCTATCAAGGCCCCAGACAGCAGACTTAATGAACCTTTAAATGACCCTTCTCCCAGAGATCATATTAACAGCGTGGCCACTGTTGCAAAAAAATAACCTTCCCCAAGCCCAGCAAAGCTACTGACACTTCTATAAAGTTTTACGAGCACCATGTTTTGTGCTCAGAGATAAAGCTCTCGTCTTGTTAGAGGTCATTGATCACGGAATCACAGAATGGTTCAGATTGGAAAAGCCCTCCAGGATCAGCGAATCCACCATTCCCCCAGCACTGCCACGTTCACCACTAACCCCTGTCCCCAAGGGCCACCTCTGTGTGTCCTTTAGAAACCTCCAGCAGTGGGGACTCGGTGCAGATGTCTCACTACGAGGCTCTGCAGAAAGACAGATTGACAGAAATTCGCTCAATTCTTTGGCAGGAGTTGAGTTCACCCAATTCTTTGGACCAGGGGACCCGGACAACACCACCACAGAACAGCCCCGTGTTTTATGTGGGAAGAGCTGTCTGAGTGAAGATTTCTTCCTCCTCTTTGAGGGTCAACTGTTCCTACACAATGGCAAGAGGTAAAAATACAGAAGGATGGAGCTCGTTTGGGTTGGATCAGCACACAGGAAATTTCCTGACAGATGGGGAGCAATTCCGACTTGAACTGCGTAGCTATAGACCAATACCCTAAGGATGAGCAGTCTCTTAGCAATGGATAAAAACCATGACGAGGGAAGGCAAATCAGAAGATATTTGGGTTGATAAAGAAGTAAATGATTTTTTGGGCTATATCTGAAAGGGGTTGGAAATCCTTCCCACTCAGCAGTAACTTATGAAAAAAGGATTAAAAAAAAGAAGAAAGAAAGCATAAGAGTAGATGCCCATGCTAATGCTCTTAACTTCAAAAACTACTGATTATACATTTCCTAGATTTTGCTTTCTAGATCCCACTGAGCTTCACAGAATATAAACAGACCAAGATATATCTACATTCAAGTCAGATGTTGCCAATAATTTTCAGTAATATTCTTATGAGGTGAGCATAAGGTTTAGCATCTGCAATCTGTCTGAGCTGCTGGGATGGTTTAAAGGTACCAACCTGCCAAATTCATCAAATTTTGGGAAGAGCAAAGAAACGAAACTGCATATTAAGCTGAAAAAAACCCCATATTGATGTGTATTTTAGAAAATATATGCTGCAGTCAGCATGTCCAGTAACCTCCCATTATTTATACACAATCAGCTGTAAATCTTTGTGATGTGTGACCCAGGAATGCTGTCTACCAGTAATCCTGAGACATCAACAAATCCTGTGCACAAAATGTAGCACATATTGAAGTAAGCCAGTCTGTGAGAATCTGGGAGTTTACACTGGTGTGCTTCCACCTGGAATTGTTATTTATTTAGGGTGGAAAAGTCCAAGATCACGGAGTCCAGCTGTTAACCCAGCACTGCCAAGGCCATGACAAAACCACGTCCCCAAGTGCCACATAAGCTTCCCTGAGAAACAGAACCCATACAAAACACGATGGCAAGAAATGATAAGGCAGTGACATAACCCTCAAAAGATGAAAAATTCTCAGCTAAGTTGATAAAACAGCTGATCTTTGTAAGTCATGAAAGCCCCAAGGGAATGATGTGAATTTATATTCTCTGAAACGTGGCCCCTGGAGCCTAAAACACAGTGTGGAGAGGAAGTGAACAGAGATCTGGCTGGAGAATCAAGTCCATTTTAACACTGACTTTCCTATTCTGTCCATAGGCAAAAATCTTTCTGTTACTGCAACGACAGTTCTTTCTGTGACACACCAGAATTCTGACATGTGAGCAAGCAGGTGGAGACAGCCCCTGCCTGAAGTGGGAGATTCAAACTCAGGGTGCTTATGCATGTGCAACCCTTCTTATCACACATTCCCAGTAACCCTCCCAGCAGGAGGGGGTTGGCTGCTGCTCCAGTGCCAGAGGAGCACTGCTCTGCTATGAAACTGCTGGGACTGATCTCATTTTGATGTCTATCACTTGTCTCTAAAAGGACACCAATTCAAACCCTGACTTTAGGAGGGTTTCCTGCAAAAATCCACTGCTGCCCTGTGTTGATGGCACGCCCACTGAAGCCTTTGAACAGGGTTAGCTGCTCCTAACATCTCAGCTGGGGTATGGGAGTGCAGAATTCGTCCAGCAGCTTCCCAGATCCTCCACACAATGTCCAAATTCAGCAGCAAGCACTGAAAGCACATCATTTTTATGGATCCAGCAGTAGTCCCGCCACACGTCTGGAGCTGGTATTTGACAACTCAAAACACTTCCAAGTGTTCCACTGATTTCCAAAGACTTCTTGACAGAGACCTCTGAGTGGTGGCTCCCGAGGCAGCCAAGTGGCCTCTGAGGAGAGGACAAGCCTGGCTGGAATGGGGACCTGTTTGAATCCTAGAATGCCCTGGCTCAGAAAGGACCTTAAAGACCCTCCAGTCCAACCCTCCTGCCATGGGCAAGGACAGCTTCCACTAGACCAGGCCTTGCTCCCAGAGAAGTCTGGAATGGGAAAGTTTAAATCCATTCTCAGGAAATGATGCACCAGTTTTCAAGCAAAGCCACAGCTGATGTTTCTGCTGTCACGAAAAACAGTTCGAACTTTTTTTGCCTTTTAAGTGGAATAATCAGTTCCTTCAAACTTGCAAAGGAAATGTCATGAAGAGATGGGAAGCAAGAGATGTGGGAGCTGAGAGAACAGGAAGACAGCATTAATTATACAGAACCTGACAGGTAGAGGAGAAAACATGATGCTTTCCAAAAGGAAAAGAATGAACAGATGATGGAAATTTGCCATCAGGCCCTGCATGTTCCTCTCTTCTGGGACTGTGAAAATAAATCCCAGGATCTCAGTTAAAAGTCACCTGTGCTGGAGAAAGCTGCTCACCTGCCCTCAGGTGTTTGCTGCTGTGACACTGCTCGTCATGATCAACCACAGGGTCAGAAAGCTGCCAATCCTTTGAACTCCCTTTTCCTTGTACTTCCCACTGTGGAGCTGCCCTCAAACCCAGACACTGATCTGTGCAGCCAAGGACTTACTCAAAGGATCAAATTCCAACTTAAATCAGAGAGGGAAAAGCTTTGTCTCAGATCAGTAAATGCAGAGTGAAAAAAATGAAGAAAAAATGATGGCATTGGTTCTGCAGTTTGGCTGGGATTTTTATTGGGATTTTGGAGACTTCTACAGGGCAATACACTATAAATGGGTCTCCCTGGAGTTCCTACATGGAGGAGGTGCTCTTGCACTGTGGCACTACAGCCGTGGCTGCTCCTGATTATCTGAAAAGGAAAAGATTTTCCAAGGCATGAAACTGCACAGCCAAAACAATTCATGGGTGCTTAAGCCCAACACTGATTGCTTCCTTCGAGGAATATTTTGTTTCAGGTTTTCCTCCTCGATTTAATGTCAACATTTGTCATTTAAACAAACACTCCTAATTTACTCTTGATTTCATAATGCAAATGACTTTTTCTATTACTCTATCTATTCTGTTATTTAGCTCCTGCTTTATTTACCAGTTTGTTTTGCATACAGAACTCCCCCTAAGCAATCCCTACATCAAGGGCTAAGTTTATTTTTCCATTCCTTTTCTCCCACTGTTGTGTGACTCAGACTCTGCTCACAGAAAATCAGATGAGAATCCTTTCAATGAAAAATTCCTGCGAGAAAATTCCTTTTGTTTCACCCAAACAAGCTCCTGGCTTCTAAAAGTTTGTAGGTCAGGGACTTCTCAGGCCAGAGTTTATTTAAATTTTAATCCATTTTTCTTCTATAATCACATGCAATTTCCCCTTCTACCTTTTTGCCTAGTTGCAGTTATTTTCATCACATATTCTGATTTTATGTCCCCTCTCCCCCTTCCTTTCACATTCCCTTGGTCTCATCCTGTTAACTCCAGGTGCTCGAATCTCCCGTGACAGATCACAACAAGATTATAAATTTTAAGGAAAAATCCCCAGGTCCTTCACAATAGACTGGGATTTTTGATTGTGATAAACTGTACCTTACCACAGACCTGAAAGTTCAGCAGGTAACCAAGAACTCGTTATCAAAAAGTGTTTTGGACACAATTACAGCTAAAATCTTTCCCTTAACACACTCATCATCCTGTAACACAAAGTTATTTTTGCACGTTTGTACTTACTTAGCACTTGAGTGGGTGATTTAATAAAATACAGGCTTTGATAACAGAATTGAAGATGGGGGGAATGTAGAATTCCTGGGTTTTTCTCCAGAACTTTCGCCCATCAGTAAATTGTAGCTCATGGGCAAAAGTTCTCTCTCTGCAAGACCAAAAACTTCACACATCTGAGGTGATGAGGCAATCAGAGATACAAATTGAGTGGGATGAAGACATAGAAACCCAGGGGTAAATAAAGAGTATTATTAGATTTAAAATATGACCAATCATAAGTCCTGAAAAATACTTCTATTTCAATTTAATAAAGAAATGCTACAAGTTGATAACATGACACAGGTACACACCAACTGCAACCCCAAATAACATCAGATAAAGGGAGTCAGGCCATCAAAATCACAAGCCTCAGAAAATCCTGTCATTTTTATACATTTCTGGCTCGAACCATTTCAAGTCATTTTCCATCTTTATCAGAAAGGACTGCTCATACACTGCTTTCATTTCCTTGAATCCTCAGAGACTTCTGTAATCATTGTACTTCCTCCAAAACAGAGCTCTTTAATAAGCAAAATACCCTAAAATAGCTAAAATTTTGTGCGCTAAGTGCTGATTCACACTGGTGTCTATACCACAAGTAATTTGTTAAATGCCAGGAGATGACAAAGGATAATGTGCACAGATTTTATAAAAGAAATATTCCAGAAATAAAGTAGATTAAAAAAAACCAAACCAAATTAAATGAACAACAACAACAAAAAAAACCCACAAAAACCCCCCAAACAAAAACAAAAGGAAAAAAAAGGAAACAAAAGGAAACAAAAGGAAACAAAAAACCCCATCAAAACAAAACAAAAACAACAACAACAACAACAACAACAACAACAACAACAACAACAAACCCCACCAACAACAAAAAAAACCAACCCAACCAAAAAGTGGGGAAAGGAGAATGAACAGCAAATGGATTTAGAATCATGGAATTATTTAGGTTGAAAAAGGGCTCCCATGGAGTCCAACCTTGTCCCCACCTTGTCACCAGCCCAGAGCACTGAGTGCCCTGTCCATGCCTTCCTTGGACACCTCCAGGGATGGGGACTCCACTTGTCTAATTAACAGATTCGCCTGATAATTTTATATTACTAAGCTGACCTGTCTTTTTTCACTGTCTACATTGAAACAAAACATCTTTAGTGACGGGAGCTCCATTTTCTACCTGATCCCAGAGTTTCTGCCTCAAGGAGGCAACAAGTTCTCTCTTTAAAAATAGACTCACGCACACAATCCTTGATTTGCTAACCAAGATCATTTGGGAAAACCCATACAAAATGAACATATTCCATTCCTTGACCATTTCTTCTCTACCAGATCACAGCCCAGAGGGTTCCTTCAGGAAAACTGCGCAGCAGGAGGAAGGAGTTCCCTGCTTTTAGTGCCCTGATTCTGCCCCCAAATGGCACACATGAGCTATAGGCGTGTCTGTCTCATGCATCTCCATTTCACCTCTTGGAAACCTGCAGGAAATAGCTGACACTCAGACATATTTTTGCTTCTTTCTGGAAGTCATCTGTGGTTTTTCCAGGCGTTCTCACTCACTTTCATTTCATCCCTTAATAGTGTATTAAACCCCTGCCTGTTTACGGGCAATTGGCAAGGAACTCTCTACCCACACACACTGATAAAAGTTACTTGCACTCGAGCTTCCCTGCCCACATGTTTCAATAGAAAACAACTTGGAGTTAAAAGATTTTAAGTTGCATTGGTTGCATTTAGAGAAAAAAAGAACTTGCTAGTTAGGTATCAGGCATTTCTTCCCTTTATGTCCAATTTTAGGTATTTAAGTATTGGAGTTGAATGTTTTGGCCACGAGCAACTCAATGAATCAAGACAATGCTTGTAACCTAATTTCCACCACTGTTTTTTTTTTTTTTTTTAGGGTGGATTTTGTCTGCTTTCATTATTTCCATTATTTCATATTTGCTTCAGTCTCTGTGCTCATATACCAGCACCACAGGCTTGCTCTTCTTCTCCCTGCTATCACATTTGTAATATAATATACAGGATATAATATAATATATGTGACATAATATATGGATGTACACCATTATTTCTCTCTGAATTAATTTTTTCTTGATCTTGGAAAGTGTAAATCCAATCACTGCCAGGTTTAACAGGATGAGAGTCAAGATTTAGTGGGTTCTGAACCACAGCCTGGTTTAAACATGACCATGGACTGCAGCTGAATAGGTTTTTTTTAATAATCTTTCCAATCTCTATCTCTTCTGAGGAGCTACTTGCCTGCAACAAAAGCTAATGTGTAGTTTGATTAAAGACGGATATTTTTCCTCCATGGCACAAGTAGATAATGTAGTTTAAAGTAGTTTGAGCTTTCATGCTTCATCCTGGTGAATGCCCCCACATAAGGATGGCTGCACTTACCACGAGCAATGAAAATAAATATTTACATGGAAAACATTTCGGTTTGAAAAGAAGCAGCAGCTTCAAGAGATATGAGTGCAGCAAGGTCTTTTTTCTGCTATGTTCTCGTCAGCCTTTTGTTAGGAAGAAGATTGAGAGTGATCCATTTAGGCTGGGCTTTGCCTCAGCTTTGTGTCGGTGGTGCAAGGGAAGGAAAGAAGTGCAAACAGAGAACATGACAGCTGTAAAACCTCTTGAAGTGCTACCACAGGCATGCAATCATTGAATCAATAAGGCTGGAAAAGACCTCTGAGATCATCCAGTCCAGCCTTCCACCAAATCCCACCACGGCCACTAAACCTCACCAGAGAGAGCCCCATCCACTCATTTTTGGAACAATTCCAGGATGGTGACTCCAGGACTGCCCTGGGCAGCCCATTCCAAAGCTTAACATGTGAAGCATTGGGTCATTGGTTAAACTCAGGTGAAGTTGAACCTGAAATACGAAGAAAATTTGTCACGTGGAAAAAAAAACCCCACCAAAATTAGCGACTTAATGAAAACTAAAGTGTGACTAACGACTTCTCAAGGAGCACATTACCACTGACTGGATTGGCAATCAGCCCTCTTCAGTACTAATTTTGAATAGATAACATCAATTTATAAATAAGCAGTTTTAGCATTACATCCAATATCCCTCTTGCTCAGCACACAGCAATTAGAGCCCTTGAGAAATCACATTCCTAAAAACATTGCTTTGCTCGGCACAATCAGTTGGCTGCTCAGAAACTGAAGGAAAAGCATTCTCACCAAATATTTCCAGTGGCCTGATCACTGGGATCATTCGGGAGCTGTACAGATTCAGTATCTGCTCAGGATTTACACTGCTTCTTAGAACTTTTCCTGGTCTGGGTGTGGAAATCTGTCTAGCACCAGCAGAGTCACCCAGACACAGAGCAGATCTCCTGCTGCAGAGCTCTTCAGCTCCCGGGAGCTGAAGAAATTCACCCAAATGAAACCTGACAAGTTCATGTCACAGCTTCCAGAATCACGGAGTCATCCAGGCTGGGAGAGACCTTCAAGATCACCAGCTGTCCCCCAGCACCACCAGCATTGCCCCTAAACCATGTCCCAAGGGCCACATCCAGACAACTTTGGAACCCTTCCAGAGATGGTGGCTCCACCACCTTCCTGGGCAACTCATTCCAATGCCTGATCAATTTATTCCAGTGCCTGACCAATTTATTCCGGCACCTGCCCACTCTCTTCCAGTGAGTTTTCCTCCTAATATCTGATTTGAACCTCCCCTGGTGTCACAATGCTACAGGAATGTTGGGGATGAGGTGCCTCTCTCCAGTCCTGACATCACAGATGTGGAAATCAGTAAACCCCAAGCTGAGGCAATGCAGAAAATTCCACATCAGGCATAGAAAAAGTTGATTTTCTTTTTATCCTTATAAAAACTGGGACTAAATTTAAGTTAGTCTTCTCTAAGATACCATGATAGGGAGTCTGAGGGTGTATAAGGTCAGTCAGTATTCAAACTCTCTATGGAGATATATTAGGCAAATATATTTAATAGCCTGCATGTTATATGTACATATATATTTAATAAATAACTTTAGACAAATTTAAGAGATTTTTGAATTCCATAACACACAAAATCTGCATCCAGTTTTGAGACAACTCTCAACAGACTGATTCACACTTTGAAACAGTGTCCTTGTAACCTTGAAGGAATCAGACACATTCATTAGGGACAAGACATATATATATTTTTTAATAGGTTTGATAACACAAACCTGTTGGATTAAAAAAAGAGATGGGAAAGTCTATCTGCTACTCCATGGCACCAGTCTGTAACTGTGTGGGCAGAATTGGCTATGCAGCAATGCCCCCCAAACCCAAACAAACTGCACAACCTGTTCCTCCAACTGGGGATATACAAAAAAACCAAACAAACAACCAGTTTTACAGAGAGAAGGGACTGGAACTTCAAAAGGGAGACATTTATCCACAAGCTTGTTTCAAGCATAAATTATTACACTGTGGCATATGGAATGCTTGCCAATATTTACCTCTGACTCACCAGCTATTCTCTGCAAAGATGTTTTAGATTAGAATCACAGAATCCTGGAATGGTTTGGAAGGCACCTTAAAAATCTCCCATTCCACCCCGCTGCCATGGGCAGGGATGTCACTTGCTAGAACAGGTTGCTCAGGGCCCCATCCAACCTTTGAAAGAAAACTCAAGTAAAATTCAGAAATTATTAAGATGTAAAGGCAACACTAACCCAAAAGGTGGGTGCCTCCCTGCATTAAAGGAACACGAGAAAACACTCCAGGATTTTACTATTGATCCCACGTCCGGAAGTATTTTTGGCTTTTACAAACACACTATTTGTATTCAGTTGTGAAAACTGAACTCCTCATTATCACAGAAGCCCTGCTGTAGAGTCAAAAATCTCTGATGCTGGAAAAGCCCTCCCAGCCCATGGAGTCCCAGCTGTGCCCGATGCCCACCTTGTCCCCAGCCCAGAGCACTGAGGGCGACCTCCAGGCCTTCCCTGGACACCTCCAGGGATGGGCACTCCACAGCTCCCTGGGCAGCCCCTGCCAAGGCCTGAGCACCCTTTCCATGGAGAAATTCCTGCTGGTGTCCAACCTGGACCCTTCCCCAGCTCCGTTCCCTGCCCTGCACACGCTCCAGCCCCTCCAGGGCTCTCTGGCCGGGAGGGCCCAGAGCTGGACACGGCCCTCGAGGTCCCTCAGCAGGGCCAGCCCAGGGGACAGCCCTGCCCTGGGCCTGTGGCCACCCCATGGCTGGCACAGCCCAGGGGCCATTGGCTTTCTAGGTCCACAATCTACTGTCCCACTCAATTTTTCTCCAAGAACAGGCAAATGACACCGTGGAAGCTTTGGGTTGTTCTTAACAATCGACCCCTTCTGTCCCAAAACATCGCTGGGGGAAACAGAACCCCCTCCCTTCTTCCACATCTCTGGCAGTCTGCTTTGAAGTATAAACAGCTCCAAATCCATTCCATGGACACAGATCTAAGGGGATTTCTGCTGCAGAAAGGCTCTCCTGGGCAGGTGAAGGAAAACCTAACACTCCACCTTGTTTACAACAGGTAGCAAGGGGCTCCTGCTGGCCCACACTCTCTCCTAAATGAACTTAAAGGGTGACAGCATCACTGAATACTCGCCTCACCTACCCTACACATTTCTGCCAGCAAATCTGTCAGTACAGGATGGGAAAACATCCTCTCTTTGCAATCCTCAAGGCACAAATGCACCCCCAGTGAGTGCAGAACACCTCTGCTGCTTCAGCCTGTGCTTCAAAGATCTCCTGTGATGACACAAACACTACAGATCCTGGATTTCAGTTTGTCCCAGAATGCTGTGCAGTAACACAAAGAAAATGTATTCTGTTTCATAGCAAAGCGAATACAGGAATATGAGTAATTAATGCAATTTTATCAGAGATGGAAACGGTTCAGAATTAAAGAGTCATTAAGGGCACATCCGGGAGGGGGTTTTGGAGAGAAAAATTGAACAGATATCACTGCTGGTGTATATCCTGGGCTTCCCAGCCATGAGCAACTAGGAAAGAACAATTGCACATGGATAGCATTCCAGCAGGAGGCCTGTTTTATTGGACCAGAGCAGCTCAGCCAGAACACTTCCCCTCAGGTACGTGGCCCTCTGACCAATGCTCCAATCTGAGCCCATGCCTGGCTCCCTCCACGAGGACAAAACTTGATGATAAACACCCCCTCTGACACCAGTCAGTCCATGAAGGCACAGAAATGCTGCCCTGTAGGAGCTGACAACTGGTCTGAAGGCTTCACAGAGTTTAATATAGATTCAATTAATGTCTATTCGTGAGAGTGTGGTGTCAACAGAAGTAAGGAATTCAAACAATAGAAAGAAAAATACAGCAACATTGTGCACCTGGTGTTTTGCAAGAATTCTTGAATGCTTGTGTTACAGGTAACCAATAGTATTATATTGTAGTTAAATAACAGCCAATGAATATATTGCAGTAGTTTAGTAGCCAATGAACATGTAACACAAATGATAACATAAAAAAGTGTATAAAAGAAACTGTATTGTTGGATAAACAGGCTTTTTTGCCCTTGTCCAAGGCACTGTCTGTGTATGCTGTGTCCCCCCCAACAGCGACACTGCTCCACTCATCAAATAGCAAATAAATGAACAGTTGCTGTGGTTGTCCCCTCGACAAGGCAGGTGGGAATGCTCCACGAGCTTTGCCCACCTCACCACCCCTCTCTGCTGGATTCCTCCTCACTTCATGCCTCTGATGATCCTCTTAAAACTGCAGCCCACCACTGCCCTCCATCCCGCTGGCAACCAGCCCTCAGAGGAAAGCTGTGTTGTTTGAGCTACTCAAACCTTCCAGCTGGCAGGAATTATCCTCTCCTAGTTACAGAAACATGTGGGGTGAGCACGGCAGCCCTGAAACCTCAGCACTTCATATTCAGCTGAATACATTTGTATGGTTAACACTGAGTTAATAAAAAAAATCTCCCAATGCAAATGAAACCAAATAGCCCAACCTCCTGCCTACATCCCACGCTTCCTTGTCTGATCCCAGGTCAGGGACTGGGGAGAGCAGGTTCTGCACACAGACAAAAGTATCCATGGCACAGAGTCCACCTGATCCACCACTGCTGCATCAGCTCCTCGTTTTCATTTCATCCTGGAAAACTGAGAGCTCTGATCACAACGTCAACATGTGTCAAAAATTCATTTCCACATCCCACAAACTGTCTCTCAAATAACACATCATGCTTCAAAAGAAATCCCAGGAGAATTTAATGGTGGGAATATTCCCATCCATTTATTAATGCAAAAGCTGAAGTCAGTTCTCAACATCATGATTTTGGTTTTGCTACGAAAATGAATTGAAAATATGGGCCAGGTTTGTGCATTTATTTATCTGCATGTTAAATACATCAGCTCAATGGCAGCCTCCTTTGAACTGGGGAACTATGATGCAGAGGTTTCAACAGAGACTTTAGGGCACAGACTGCAGTTTGCCTGGGCCTCTACAGATGGTCTGCAATGCAAATACAAGCAAAAAACCTCACAGAAAACAAAAATATCACTGTGTTCCTTGAATCTAGTTGTCCCTTAATGTATTATTACAACACAGAATCTACTGATCATGGAGTTATAGAGTCCCAGAATGGATTGGGTTGGAAGGCAGTCCCTTGACTTTTTAACTTTTTTTTCTTGTTCATCAAGAAAGACTGATCATTTGAGGTTTTATTCCACTAAAACCTGGTCTTTTTTTATTTTAATTTTAAAAACATTTTGGGCATCATTGAGGAATTCACTTTACTGAGGCACAGACAGATCCTTTCAAGGTCTGGCTGGCTCTGGGGTGTCACCACAGCACTTTGCAGCACCTCCAGTGCATTTTGGACACAGGCAAGCAGAGCATCCATGTCCACCCCCGGCTGTGCCAGGAGAAGATAAAGCCTCACAGGACACCCAAGAGACAGGAATGGTAATAATTCTCATGCTGAGCTTATTCAGGGCCTTGCCTGAAAATACCATTTCATATCAAAGAGATAACCACAAAGAACTTGGACACCTCAATGACATCATCTTCATCCATGCCACTGTCACCACACCCACACAAGGGTTAAATGATTTTTGAGCTCGTTCCAGCCCCAAATGAGCTCAAGCTTGGCACGTCCAAGATTAGAGGGGAGAAAAAAGGCCACTCTAAATTATGCTCAACAATGACACATTGCAGTTTCAGAAACTCAGGAACATAAATCAGTATTAAGTTTCTGAGCCCTCTTGACAAGAAAAACCACCATATAATTACAGAATCAAATGAGAGACATGTCCACGCTGCAAGTATTTGTAAGCAAGTTGATATCAGTTGTACTTTAGAAACAAATATCTCATTTACAAGCCAATTTGAGCAATATAAGCTGCCAAATTAGGCCTAAAGCCTGAAACCCAAAGTCTGCAGGAAGAAGCCAGTCCTCCAATTTCCTGCATGACTGGAGACACAAAAGTAAGACGAAGTGTCATTTTATTAAGGGTCAGAAAACATGTTTTCAAAACTCAGGTGGGGTTTAATTCCTTGGCTTCCAGAGTTTTGGAAACAACCTCTTGCTTTTAACAGTTCAGTGCTGAGGCTTAATGGGCTGAAGGCAATCTGTGTTAATGGAGTCCACTCTGGAGTGGAGTGGATTTGCTTCTCTCAGTGCCTTGAGCTTCGAAAGAGCCAATATTTCTTTCTTCACCTTATTATTAGTAACTGTAGGGATGAGAAATTATCGATCCATCTCAGCTGTTGTCTTGTTTAAACTTCAGACTACTCATGTGCTCTAGGGACTTATGCTGTTTGTCCTAAATTAAATAATTGTTAGAAACTCAAAGGGATGAAACGATTCCTCCCCTAATTATGCATTTCATGCCTTGCTAAACTCCTTAACAAAATTGAGTCAGTGTTTTGAGGCTGACAGGTCATTATTTGTGGGGAAAATCAGTGCGCATTTGAGTGGCTAAATTGAGAAACAACCAAACGAAACCCTCCAGATTTAAATAGCGACAGATCATCTTGAACTGATCTTTGAAAGCAGCTACTACGTGGAATTTTCATGCTCCTTCCTCTTGGAGGGGGACAACTGAGGATCACATCATCATCTGATTTATTTAGCTATTTCCCTGAATAAAAATAATATGAAAAAACAAGACCGCTCTGCTCATTATTTCCAAACATCTTCCCTGGGAAACGACCCAACATCAAAATATTTTATCATCACACTCCTAGCATCTAAAAATTTCTGCTTGTCTGGCTGTTTGTGGCTCCATGCTGCCCTTCTCCTCAGCTTTCTGCTGCCTCTAGACACAGCCACCAGCATAAAACTGTCCTTTTTTGTCTCTAGTAACACCATAATGCCCAGGGGCTGAACCCCTGAACCTGTGACACAACGACTTTCCTTTTTTCAAGGTATTTACAATTATATCGATTGATTGAACATTATTTTAGCATCCATTTTAAAGCTCAAAGTGTTTCATCTGCCCTCTCTTCCTGCACGTTAGGACCTCTTGTTGTTTCTCATGCTTTTAGCAATTAATTTTAACAATTCTTCTTTTTTCCCATCTCTAAATATGGTATAATATGGAATATAAATTCACAGTGGGCTGTATTTACCTGGTTAATCCCCAGCTTGAAAAAGAAATACAAGGAAATACACAAACCAAAAAGAAACACCTTCAGGTTCCCAGCTGTGACAGACGCAGATCAGTTTGCTGTGCCATCTTGACTTGAGTGCCTCTTCTATGATCATTTCTCCAATTTATATTCATTACAGAACACCTGCCAGATCTGTTACCCAAATTATTTGGTGTCCCTGTTGTATCCCCCAACGTGTAAAACCACCCCTCGTGCAATCAAAGCTCAAGTCTGCTTTGAGAATCACCACATAAAAAAAGATTGATTTTCATCTTGGAAATGTCAGACTTCTGCCTATAATGCTCAGCTACATTTTTCAGGAGCAGTAAAGTTCAAAAAAGAGCCCCAGCCCTGACACATCTCTGACACATCCTGATGGATGTGACAGTTCTGCTGCTTTACTGCCAGAAACGTCCTGCTACAGAATGAGGCAATCAATGAAGAATAATAAATCTGTCCCAGACCCCAGAACTATTTTTTGTCCATGCAGAACAGCAGAAATGACACATTAGTTATACGTCTGGAGGTAATAAAGCATCACACTTTCTTTGCTCTTACACAATTCCAGTTAAACAGTTTAATCTCTACCTGTTTTATCCGTTCAACACTTCACCATCAAAACTCCCAATACGCATTTTCAGATTATTAATGTAGTGGATTAAAAGAAAAAGAGAGAGGGAGAGAATTGAAGACACACTTTCCAGTTAAAAGAAGAAGTTTTCTTACCATTTTTTCTGGTCCCTCTGTCAGCCAGGAGAACAACAGCTGCTCCGAAGGAATCTGCTGAGTTACGTTCCCTTCATCCTGGAACACATTGCTCTTGATTAATACTGACTCAGAAATTTTACCTTGAGTGCACAGCACAAATTCATTTCATTTCCCTTTTTTTGAGAAGTCCCATGTTTGAGATAAATTACAGCAAGTTTGGAAAAGTTAATTTGACGTGCATAAATCAAGGCTTTGCAGAGAAAGGATTGGTTTGATTTATAACTAACGCCTTCGAGTGTATTCTCCTACCTATCCTTCGAGTAACAGCCTTGATTTCAGCAAGAGGGAATATCCTTCAAAATAAGTATTTTCTGAGGTCATTTGGCCACACCACCAACAAAACAAGCCCAGCTGTGCCAGCTCAAACACGATGATTTAAAATACATGAGTTCATTTAACATTTTCAGTACACAGGCTCAATAAATTTAAAAACTGTTGCAGGACTAGATTGATGGTTCCTTGTGCTTGTGTATGATTTCCAAAATACATCAATGGATCATTGTCATAATTCTATTTCTCCCATTATTTTATACATTCATAAGCACACAGACAATATTTAATGCTGTAGTGACTGAGTTTGGACGAGGCAAAGCACACAGAACGAGCACGTATGTGACTAAAGCTCACTAAAACTGAGAATGAGGAGGAATTCCAGGGCCAAAGAACTTTTCTTTATTCAGTTGGCTTTTCCTAGGCTGCAGTTTTAAAGGCAGGAACATCCTGGCACTCTCCCTCTCTTTCTCCCTAAAGAGCACTGACTGCTCTTATAACCAGGCGGAGGAAGGAACAAGAAGCAAAGTTTCTTTTGCTTTTGTACCAACTTTAAATAAGTTCATGAACCTGTAAGTCAGGCTCTGCCCCAGAGCAGAGGGGACCTGGCTGTGAGGAAACAGCCAAGGTAGGAAATGAGGTTTGATGACACCAAAACCACTCCTGACACGACTTGGTGGTAGCCCTTTGCTAGCAGGCTGCTCCTGAGGAGTCCCCGTGAAATGTCAGATGCAGAAAATAAGAACAAAAAGCAGATTTCAGCACGTCTGTGCTTGGACACAAAGCAATCTCATCCCCCCCACCAAATTTATCACTTATTTTTGTGTGTGGCCTTGCTATCCCTGAAACCCCCCTGGCTGGACACAGCTGCAATCTCCTGGCTGTGGGAAGGGCAGAGAAGGAACGAATTCTCCCAGTCCACACCAGGAAACGACAGCAGGATCATGAGCCACTTCCCATGAGGAGACAATGTCCCCAAGACAGTCCCTCTCACCTGTGCATCTCACTGCTATTTCCAGCAAGCACGGTTTGGTTTTTTCCACGTGAAAACAACAATGCACTTTTTGAGGAAGTCAGAATTAGCAGGAGCAGTGCACCTCTGCTTTGTAGTTGTTTCTGACAATTAATAAATTAATTTAATATTAGGTGCCGAGGGAAGAGACAGAAAATAACTCAAATGGCTATTTCCCTTCAGGCTGGATGATATTTTTTTATCTCTGAGATCAGTGGAATGCTCTGAAAATACTTTGTAGGTAACAGTTCATTTAAAAACAAAGCAGTAACTCTAAAAAAAATTAAGGTTTTTATTTTTTTTTTTCCCTAGGAGCTAAAATAACATTTGGAACGTTCTTTAATTTTTTAATGGTAGGAAAATATTTTGCATTAATATAATGAAGCTGCTTATTATACCCAAAGCTATTTTTAGATTTCCCATAACTGGCATAACACTTCACCTAATCATCTCTAATTTTAATGTAATCCTTTTAATTCCTGATACAAACCTAATTTTTGAACAAACGTTAAATAAATAGCAAGTCTAGAATTGGTGCAGCTCTTGCCGCATTGTGCCATTCCCAACCACATGAAAACACTCTGTAATACAAAATTATTCATTTTCAGTTGCCATTCCAGCTCAGAAACCTATAAAGGCTCACCAGATTAACTTTCAGTAATAACAGATCTGAATACATTTTCTTGATTAGCCAAGATTCTTTAACATCTTTCATGTATTATTAGCTCAACTCAGATTTTCCAATTTGTTTGTTGATGTCCTTAACAGAGGAAAAAGGAAGGATTTTCTGGACAAGAAAAGGAGCAGGGTGATTTCAGGTGAGGCAAAGGCTGCCAGAGATCAGAGAAATTCAAACTCAATCTTCCAGCCCTCTCATGATCTGCTGATCTTCTTTCTGTACATAAATGAGCGGTCGGGATTTAATTCCAAGCCAAAGGACCAGAACCCAAGTAGATCCTTCAAACTCTGATTTCCTGCACTAACAGAGACAGCCGAACAGCATTCGCCAAGTTCCAGCTGAGGGATTTGTCTTTGATGTCTCCCTTTAAAGATCAGAGGGGCAAGGAGCACCCTGTGCTTGTGCCAGCAGAAGGTTGATGCCCACATCCAGTGAAAATTGGTGCAGCAGAGAGCAGCTCTTCCCTCTACCAACCCAAATTCCAGATGCCACTGGCACAAGGGAACCGGGCACAGGGAATGGTCAAAGCTCCCTGGTGCACTGGCTTTGAATTCTCAGCCCGCCAGACAGATTTTATTTTCTGTGTACTCTGCTTTAAAGTTAAAAAAAAAAAGCCTCAAGGGAATCTGAAGTGAATGAAGGGGTTGTTTGGTTGGTTTTTTTGGCAAGTTAGAGAATTTCTGTCTGGAATCAAAGAATCCTGGGTTGCCAGGGACCCGTGAGGAGCCAGTGCCACTCCTGACCCCACAACATCGTCCTTTTTAGGGTGATTTTTTTCTTTTAAATCAGCACAAGAGCAACAGCATGAGCAGAAGTTTAATCAGCATCCTCCCTCAGCTCCTCTAACAGAATTTTGCTGATTGTGATTCTAGATGCTGCTGCGATTCAGCTCCTAAAAACGTGTCATAACAACTCCAGCAGCACTGACACTCCGACCTTCAACTCTAATTAATTTTAACAGACATTGCTGTGTTTTGGAAAACTAAAAAAAATAAAGATCTGCCCTGCTCTTTTCTAAAACAAACGAAAAGGTAAAAGTCAGCCTACTGAATACACATAATGAGATTCACAACAAAAATAAACTTATTAAAACAGCTTCTCCTTACTGTGTTTTAAGAAAGGGGGTTTGACCATGGGGACAAAAACCAGATCACAAAAAAACAACAAAAACAAAGCCAAAACTCACCAAAATAGTGCTACACTAAGGCTGTATTTAAAAAAAACAGCTTCAAACTAAAAGCAAACAAGATCTAGATAAGTTTAGTGTAATTTTCACAGTTGTAGTGACTTTTAAGCATATGATAAAATTAACATTTTTTGCTAAACCTTTCTGAGACCTCACACTGCAGGTAGTGAGGGGACCTCAGGATCACCTTTCTTCCTTTGTAAAGTCATTGTAGAGTCACCTAAGTTCTGTTTAAAACTAATCACCCAATTAATTAAAGATGATAAATATTGAAACTTTTTTTCCTAATGAGGTTAAAAATATAGTCTATTCTAGGTCAGCCATGTCTCTATAGCCACAAATAATAATATTAAGGCCTTGTAGGAAATAGAATAGATTTGGAATTAAAACCCATGCTTTATCCAGAGCAATGTGACTTGACAGAGTTTAATATAGATGTTCTTTTCACTTTTCTGTAGTGTCTACTTAAACTAATGTGACTGTGAGAGACTTTAAATCAGTGAAACACTGAAATTCCACAGACTCCTTTCATTGTCCTCAGACTTGTGAAGAACCTGTTGTTCAGAATGGCCCAGGAGTCGTGGAATTGTGAGAGGGGATAAGGCAGTGTGGCATTTTATAACAAAAATGTTTTCACTCCCCATGGAATTAGACAATAAAAAACCCCAACCCTTTTTACATCCTTTAAACAGAGTCTGCATGGCTCTCCCTTCCTCGAGAAAGAGAATCTATTCCTCGGATAGGAGAAAAAATCTGGGGAGTGCAAGGGCAGTGAGTGAAAAGCTCTCTGCATGAATATCCACCTACTCACACATGGAATAACCAGCTCCTGAGGCAGCAAATAAAATTCATCCCTTCAGCAGCTATGAAACACAGAACACTAAATAATTCAGCTCCCAAACAGTAATTACAGGATGTTGACAGCAGGAACTGCCAAGCCTGAGGATGCAGAGGTGACCCCAGGATGTGCTGATGTTCCCTCTGACCCCCCTGCAAACTGGGAAATGAGCCCCTGCCTTAAATACAGGTGCTGTGATGCCTGGCCCTGCTGAGGGGGCTTTATAAAGAATTCCCAGTGTCCTCAGCCTGAAATGCTTGGGAGCCAAGACAATTTCCAAGAGCACACTGAAACAACCTGAGGAAACTGTTCCAGTCCCTGCTCAGGCAAGGATTAATGCTGTTGCTCCTAGCAGGTCAAAATCAGCTGGAATTCCCACCCTGCACGAGGCAGGACAGTATCAGACAAAACCACCAGCCCTGCAAAATACACAGCCCACTGCAGGGCCACGAGCTGGCACAGTAAATATTCCCAGAATCCCAGAAGAGCTGGGGCTGGAAGGGGCCTCTGGAGATCATCCAGTCCAATCCCCCAGCCCAGGCAGGGGCACCTGGAGCAGGTGGCACAGGAACACGTCCAGGTGCATTTGGGATGTCTCCAGAGAGGGAGGCTCTCCCTGGGCAGCTGTTCCAGGGCTCTGCCACCCTCCATGGAAAGTTCTTCCTCCTGTTGGGATGGAACTCGCTGTGTTGTACAGCCTTTGCTCCTCGCCCTGTCACTGGCACCACTGAGCAGAGCCTGGCACCCTCCTCTGACAGCCCCTGCAGATGTCTGTGTGGATTGATGGGATCCCTTCTCCAGAATGACCAGGCCCAGCTCCTGCAGCCTCTCCTCACCAGGGAGATGCTCCAGACCCCAGATCATCTCTGTGGCCTCCTCTGGACCCTCTCCAGTAGCTCCTTGTCCTTCTTGAACCGCAGAGCCCAGAGCTGGACACAGCACTGCAGAGATGCCTCACCTGGGCAGGGCAGAAGGGCAGGATCCCTCCCTGACCTACTGGCCACCCTCTTCCTGATGTCCCCAGGACCCCACTGACCCTCCTGGCCACAGGGACACTGTCAGCTCCCGGTCACCTTGTCCCCCACCAGCACCCCTGCAGAGCTGCTCCAGGTCCCCCCAGCCTGTGCTGGCACTGGGGGCTGTTCCTGCCCAGGGGCACAACCTGCATTTTCCTGGTTGAACCTCATCAGGGCTTTTTCCACCCAACTCTCCAGCCTCTCAAGGTCCCACTGAAGGTCAGCTCAGCCCCCAGGTCCATCCACCAGTGCCCCCAGTTCTGTACCAGCAGCAGCTCCCATCACTGGCACTGCCCACGCTGGGGCCTAATCCCGCACCAAGCAAGATTCCCTGGCCTGAAATTCCATGTTTCCTCTGATCTTACCATCACTTTTGCACCTCACTACGGTACTAACAGAGCCAGAATACAGTGAGGTGCCAGGGGTTGATTTTCTGCTCTCTTTCCTAGTGTTATCTGTCCATATAATAAGGGAATTTTGTCACCAGGACAAGGCCTGGTCACAGAGAGTGCTGCCCACCTGGAAAGCCCAAGAATCACCTTAGGATGGGGCAAACAGAGGGATCTGTATCCAAAATATTCTGGAAGGTGGACCGCAGGTGTGCTGGTGGTGTATTCCAGGAAAGGAAGTTCCCAAAGCTCCCACATTTCCAGTAACTCCCTTAAAGTGCTGGATCCAGCAATGCCATAAAACTGGTCACCACCATCTTCATTCTTTGCTCTTCTGAACAGCTTCCAATTATCTCCCTGTGTTCAGGCATGACACAATCAAAACATAAACGATGACGTACAGAATGGCCATAAAAAATAAGTACAGCTGTCACTCTGGTGGACAAAAAAATGTAGCACAGATAAGAAATGGGTCCAGCTGCAAGTCTGCATTATCAGAGCACCTTAAAAATGCTAAAGATCAAGTATTTGGTCTGATTTTTAATATCCTACTGCAAGCCCAGGTATCTCATCAAGCCTTTCCAAAAGCATCTGCTTTCCTTCAGGGCTTTTCATGTCCAGCCCATAGAAAGGATAAATATTCCTTTAAGTGGCAATGATTTCTGAAAGATGAATTTCTAAGTGATTTATGCTTTAGGCAGTGTGTATAAAACCTGACAGGAAGCTCTAAACTGATGAGTATTCCTGCATTGCTCTTGCACTGATTTAAAAGAAAAAGTCACCCTAAAAGGGCAGTATTTGCTTGAGTTCTGAAAACAGAGTCCCAGTCTTAAAGGATGGCAAGAGCTGAGGAATATCCCTGATTTGGTGATAAAGATTTTTTTAGGAAGCCAACAAAATTCCTGGGAAATGTATCCTGAAATAAAGAAAATTATCAGACAGGAGACTCTCCATTGCCAACAGTACCTCTGGAACCAGTGTGTTCCATTGTTAACAATCAAAACATGGGAATAACCAGAACAATTATTTTGAGGATAAATTGAGAAGGTCAATTTAGCCATCACTGCTAAGAGAGACAATTATGATGTTCAAAGACAAATCAATGTATTTGTATATTAATACCACAGGGGAAAATACTAAAATAAGGGAATTGAGGAAATCATTTAGTCTTTCTCTAATATCTCTTCCCCAAAATCTGAAAATTTTCTACAACATGTTTTTTCAGCATTAGTGGCACCTGCAGCCAAAGACAAGTAGGCAAATTAAGCACCTTGCAAAGCCTCAGCCACAGCAGCTTCTCTTCTCCCAGCTAATTAAGGGGTTTTCCTCCAAGACTGAAGCTGTCTAATCACAGCAGAAGCATTCCCCCATCATTAGGGATGACTCTGGAATCAATCCTGCAGCAGGATGCAAACTCAATTTCTTATCTGATTTTTAATTATAAGCGCTAGATACCAATTTCCCTAAGTTTTCAACATAAACATTAAAGAAAACCAAACGCCATGACTGAGATTTCACAGTCTTTTGTTATTCATAAGTGGACTAAAACTGAGCAATTTTGCTTTCACAAAAACCAGGCATAATCCAAACGATTACAGAGCTAAAATCCCTACGTGTCCAATATTGCTGATCAAAACCAGTGGAACAGTCAGGCCTGAGATAAGATCTCTGTGTCATTTTGGCAGCTTTATTGTTATTGGTTTTTAACTCTTGTCAGAAATAAGACCAAAAATCTTTCAAGAGATCTTTCATTTCCTTTCTATCCCTTGCAAGAAACAGAGTAAGTATATTGTGGTTTAATATGCTAAATTAGACAACGTGTTTTAAAACACAGTGTTGGCTGATAGCAGCACAAAGAGTAAGATAGTTTCTTAATCAGTTTCTAAGTTCTTTACACGTTTTTCTGGACATTGATTTCTGGAATTATTGGCTACTCCAGGAAAAAAAATCCAAATGGTTGCAGGGCAGATTCCACTTTAAAAATTTCTAGTTTCTTCTTTGTTGTTTTCAATAAGGGCTAAGATAGGCTGCTGTGTTCTCTGTGCCTTTAATAGACAGAGGCAAGGCTGGAGGAGATGAAATAGGAATTTTCTGTGGAATTCCACAATTCAGCTGCGAAGAACTTCATCTTTTCCTTTTACCTTGGGAGTGCAGCTGAAGAAATGCAAAATGCCCTGTGCCCAGGAGGTATTTTAGTGCAGCTGCATTGTCTCAGCCAACAATAGGGGGCTTGGAGGAGAGCACTGCTCAAAATAGTTCCCCAGCTGAGGTCAGGAGGAGAGGACTCATCACAAACCATCTCTGTTGCTCTCATCAGGGCACTTGGGCACCTCTGGCAGCAGCTGGTGCCAGCACAGCACCAAACCCAGAGAATTTATGGAAATAATGAGTTACCGAATGGTATTAAAATAACAACTGGAAGAAAAATGAACTGGGCACTCGGGCAGAAATTGTAGAGGTAGGAATAGGCTGTGCTTTGTCATCTGCAGCACAGTTCAATAGAGAAAAAGAAAATATATAGCCGCTCGTTCCAGCCAAGGAGACAGCAACAATAAAAGTAAATTCTCAAAACAAGTGTGGGCACCTTCAGTTTTGGTGGAATAAACTCTTTATCATGTGGGTAAAACCTGAGAGGCCAGAACAGGCTTTAACATCAGAAAACTCTCAGGATAATTCAGTTTAAGCCATTCACGTACACATGAATCGAAACATGATTCTGAAACTACATCAGAAAGTATGGAAAATACAGCAGCTTTCTTGTTCCCATTTCTAGTCCACCTAAGTCCAGAGCAGCTGTAGGTCTGAAATCCTTCCCAACTTGTCCCAAATCTGCTCTCTCAACATACAAAAGTCAAAATACACATCCTTCCTCCAGGAGAGGTTTGGTACTCATTCACAGGAGGGGAAGGGTTGGTGTTAAGAACAGCTGCAGTTACTCAGATCGAGGCAACTCAGGAGCTGAAGAGCAAGAAAATAAAAAACAAAACCCAGAAAAACACACACCAGAAAAACCCCACCTGAAAAAAACAACAGCTGAGAACACTTTAAGACATTTGCTTGAGGGAAACGCATCTGTTCAAAAAAGCTTAGCTTGGAACAGCAATTGAAATATGAAAATCATTGAAGTGAAAGTGTATTTAAGCAAAAGTCATTAATGTAGTGATTTTAGTGATAATTAGCAACAGATGTGAAAAGTTTCTACAGAACAAGTTAAAAACAATAAGCCATAAAAATATTGAACTTTTGTCACAGGCACTGTTGTTGGCTGGATTGCAACCCAGATGAAAATCCAAGGTTTAACTCACATTAAAATCAAAGCCACACATTTAAAAATAAAGGTATTGAAGCAAATTAATCATCTCTACCAGAGTAGAATAAAAAGAAGGCCATGCAGGCGTTCTGCAAAAGGGGGCCCACATCCTATAGAAGTTCCATATTCAGACAGATTCCTTTAGGATGCTTTAAAAGTCACCCAGTCCAGCCCTGTGACTACACTTTAATTCCAACCCAGGGCTGAGAGTGCACAAAACCGCACCACCTCTAAAGCCTGGCTCAATAAAACCTGCTTGAGAGACCACGGTTCAGCATTAAAGTCAGACACCAAGGGTTTTTTAGATGAGATGTTAGGAAGGAATTGTTCCCTGGGAGGGTGGGCAGGCCCTGGCACAGGGTGCCCAGAGAAGCTGGGGCTGCCCCTGGATCCCTGGCAGTGTCCAAGGCCAGGCTGGAGCAGCCTGGGACAGTGGGAGGTGTCCCTGCCATGGCAGGGGTGGGATGAGATGATCTTTCAGTCCCTTCCTACCCAAACCATTCCATGATTCCATGATAATTTACACCAAGACAGAAGCGCCCCAGTTCAAAGCACACCTGAAGAGAGCCTGGCAGTAATTCCAGCCCAGGACATGCACATGGAGCATGGAGGTTCCCCACAAGGCTGGAGCCAGATCCATGGAGCAGCAGGAGCATCTCTTCTGGCACAGCCGAGAAAAAGCTGCTGTGCTGAGCTTGCAGCTCTTGCTGTCTGAACTGCTCCCAGTGACAGACAAGTCTTCACAGGGTGAACAACATCGTCTGCAGCAGCAGCCAAAAATGTCAGATGTGAGCATTCCTGTCGTGTGTCTGATGTGAACATCCCTGTAGGAGGTCAGATGTGAACATTCTTGTAGGAGGTCGTCCTAGGTTAAAAATAGGTTTATTCTATCACCACCTCCACAGCCGTTCAAACAGCTGGGGCACTGTTATCTCCTGCTATCCAGGGCCCATTGTCTCTGCTAATGGGCCATTAAGAACTCACCACATGACTCATGAGTTACCTCATCCCATTGTAAGAGGCTCCACCCAGGGGGGAGGAGCCAAGCATTCCCACCTGGATATAAGCTGGACTCTGGGACTGTACAGTACCTCCTAGCTCTGGCCTACTGGATCTCCAGAGGACAAGAGCCTTCACTGGACCATCAGGACCTTTCTTTCTACCCAATCAGCACTTCAGAGAACCATTTCATCTGGACTGCTACCACCACCCTGAACAGGGTGTCAGGTTGTATTCTGACTCTGTCAGTGGGTACTGTTGTTGTTTATATTAATAAAGAACTGTTATTCTTTTTTTTTTTCCTCATATCATTGCCTAAAAGCTCCTTAATTTCAGAATTATATTAATTCGGAGGGAAGGGGGGTGCATTTCCTCTTCCAAGGGAGGCTCCTGCCTTCCTTAGCAGACTCCTGTCTGTTCAAACCAAGACAGAGGTCAGATGTGAACATCCCTGTCGTGTGTCAGATTGCTGTAGGATGTCAGATGTGAACATTCCCAAGGTGTGTTTGAATGCTCATTGTGCCAGGGGAAGGTGGAAAACTTCACGACATCAGGAGCTTATGAAAGTGTGTCATCTCGCTACATCTCAAATATCTGGTGAAACCTGGAGAGATGGTTATTGTCTAGTGAAAACCTGGACCTGGGGGGCTTTGTCCTGATCCTGAGTTTCACAAGCAGATGACTCAGTGGCCTGGAAGTGTCTCCTTAGGGCTCTGGAGTGCTCTGTTCCCAGCTGGCACTGGACAAACACACCAATAACTCCAGAACAAAACCCTGCACCTTCTCAGTCATGTCAGCAGAGGCTCAGTCTCACAGATTGTGCAGCAGCTTCAAACATCAAATCATGAAGTGCGTCACAGACCAGTTGTTCGCATTCTGGATTCCTTAAATCCATTATTTATCAGTGGAAAAGCACAGGATCAGTCCAGGGGAGAACAGGAAAATACTTTTGAATGACCACAATGGGCCTAACACCTGAGATTAACCAAAAGTCACCAGATTTACCACTGATTAAAAAAAAAAAATCACACAACCTCGAACCTAAAATAATCCATTTATATGATCAAACTCTGTGGCTGATAAAGTAAAAGCTAAGCAGAACAGCTTCAGCTGGTTCTGGATCTTGCACAACGATTAAATATGGTGCTTTACTTTTTATAATGAAAAATACTGAATCAAACCTCTGATGTCATAAATACTTACAGGTGACTCCACACATAGAGCAGGACATGCTAAGTGTGTGACTTTACAGTTTCATGCTTCACTTCCCCAAGCTGCTCACATTTCCAAATGCTTTTTTAATCCTCAGTTTCGCTGCTGCTTTTTGCCAAGTCCATTTGCCTGGTTGCAGGTAGAGCCAGTGGCCTGCTGAGATCCCAGGGAGCAACGTGAGGTCTTATCTCCAACAGCACCTCTTGTCTGGGCTGTGTACTTGAAATTAATCTTCTTGGAGTGCACAGGAGGTGAAGAGAAGGAATTAGGGGGGAAAGAAATGCCTCGAGAGAGTTTAACAAAACAAGGCAGGATGAGCTTGACTTCTTAAATCTGACAACACAAAGGCTAAGAGATGAAATTGTTGCTCTCTTCCCACACCAACTGTGCAAGGGCAAACACAAACTAAGCTCAGCAAAATGAAGGCTGTGGGCGCAGGATAAATATGTATAAAAGAGCCACGGGCAGTTTGAGGCAGGATGTTGAGAGCAGCCTCGCTGCAGGGGACACAGGAGCAAAATGACCTGCTGCATCTCCGAGCATCCTGATTAATGTGCAGCAGGATTATCCAGCACAGACTGCGGGAAGGGCAGCTGCCTGCTGGCCTCTCCAGCCGAAATGCCTCATGTTAGAGGAGAATCTGCAGTGAAAAACCATTAGAGGCTTGGCACGGCACATCTGGGCTGGCCAGATGTGCAGCGATACCAACACACACAAACTGCAGGATGGCAAATGACCTGAACGGCCTTAGGATGAAGGAGGGCAGGGATGGCTGGGATATTGGGAAGGAATTGTTCCCTGGGAGGGTGGGGAGGCCCTGGCACAGGGTGCCCAGAGCAGCTGTGGCTGCCCCTGGATCCCTGGCAGTGTCCAAGGCCAGGTTGGACACTGGGGCTTGGAGCAGCCTGGGACAGTGGAAGGTGTCCCTGCCCATGGCAGGGGGTGGGAATTGATGGGCTTTGAAGACCCTTTCCCACCCAAACCATTCTGGGATTCTGTGATATTAAAGACTTCTAATGAGTCAGAGAAGAGGTTACTTTGGATTCCCACTCGATCCCTTGGATTTGATGATTACCTGCACTCTCAGCAAGGCAACCTGTTTGGATTGCCCCACTTCCTGCAACCATGCTGGGTTATTCCCAGCAGCCAAGTTCAAACTCTCAAACTTGGATATTCCTAGAAGAGAGACGTATCAAATGGCACAAAAAGGAGACTTTGTTCCCTGCACTCCTTCACTAAGGAATGCGGCTGAAGGAATTTCTGAGCCGTACTTGCACAGGTGAGGAAATGCAAAGCATTTCATGATGGAGAAAACACAGGGAGTTTGGGTGAGGAAATGCAAAGCATTTCATGATAGAGAAAACACAGGGAGTTTGGGTGAGGAAATGCAAAGCATTTCATGATGGAGAAAACACAGGGAGTTTGGCTCAAGAGCTTCCTGTGTGACACAGCTCGAGTCCGAGATCAAGGCACAAACACAGAGAAGAGTTAGTGCTGTAAATCCACAGAAGATGCATACACAGCCTGGCAAGAAAGGATAGAGAAGGAAAAGAAAAAGAGCTTTTTTGCTAAATGGAATATTCAACTATTTATTGGCTCCAAGAAAACCTCTGTGTCAAAAGGAAGGGATTGAAAAGAGCTCACCTCGTACAAAGTGTGAGTTTAAAACCACATCAGTGATAGAAAATGACTCCACAGTATTGAATTGCCATGGAGGGATTCACAAGTCACACCACCCAGCCAGGCTACACCAAACACAGAACCTGTCCCAATTAATTGAGAGTTGTGAAGGTTGAATAAGGACAAATCCTGGAGACACTGATTAGAGTCAGGGAGAAAAGCAGAAAATCATAACCGAACACTGCAGAACAAAAATAAAGATGGAAACAGAAAAATGTCTGATCTATTATATTTTAAAAAACTGAACAAAAAACACCCACGCTTTTAGGACAAGCACTTTTTAAAAGGATTTGTCCAGGTATCGCTGCAAGTTCAGGGCTTTCCTTTTGCAGCATCTCTGGCCCCCTCTCATCCCCTCATTTTCAGTCCTTTCTTCTTCCTCTACCACTGGTTATTTTTATTTGATTAGACTGGATAGGCTATAAATTCCTTTCCCACTGACTTGCTGCTTGGGCTCTTCTAAAGCTCATGCAGCCCTGCAGGAGCTGCTGGGGGTGCTTTACTAATGACTCATTTAGTCTGCAAAATCCAGCCATGTCTAAAGGAGGCTTTGGTGGAGATAAAGCTTAGTCAGGATTAGTCAAAACACAGAGCCAGAAAACCTTCCATACCTCCTAATTGACATCAAGGCAGCAGTGCCAACGTGTTTGTTTGGCTTTTAATTGACAAGATGCTGAGCAATCCTACCTTTTCCTTTTGTTTAGGGCACAGGAGCAGCGTTATGGAAATTTTCCTGCTTTATTGGGTGATTTATTCAAAGGGAAGAGCTCCATGAGGGTAGAGCTCAAGGAAGAAAGGAAGTAAGTATTGACTCAGCTCCTGACTTACAGTTATTCCACCCAATTTTCGGAGGCAGCATTTGTTCCCAACCCTCTGAGGAAGTTGTGGAAGCACATAATTAACGTAACACCTCTTTCTGTGGTGCCAAAGCTCCCAAACATGCACTGACAGACCCTCAGCGGCAGAAAATGCCATCAGTGCAGAGTGAAAAATTCAGGGTACAGACCTGGACACCTCCTGTGAATATTCAGCAGAGCAAAAGGAGGGAACAAAGCTCACTCAAGGCAGCTGCAGCCCCAAAATCCAGGTGCCATTCCAAGGGACAGGAGTATGATGTCCCCAGGGAATGTTGTAGCAGAGAAAACGGAAGAGAGTCAAATAAAAGCCTAAACTTTCTGTGTGTCTTTTTGGTTTTTGGTGGGGTTTTTTTGGTTTTTTATTTTTTAATTTGTTTCTTGGCTTTTTGGTTTACATTTTGCTTCTAAGGAATAAATTTAACTTTCATTTAGGGAAAAATGCCATAATAAGTACAAATACTCCATGAGCACAATTCAGTAACAAAAGTGAAGGATGTTTTGTTGGGTTTTTTTAACGTATTAAGATCTAATTTATGAATTTTACTGTATTAAATTAATTACCACAAAGATAGATTGATGGGATATAATGTTGCTGGAAGCTGTTTTAATTTTCTTGCTAACAAACGCAGGCCTTAAATTTCCCGACTTTTATTTTTAACTCTGAACTGAAAAAACTCCTAGTGTGACACAGAAGGTGAGGAAGAAAAAGTTGGGAGAAATAACTGTGGAAGACATGTCTGCATTAAGAAAGAAACAGTACCAGGAATTGCTGTGTGAGGAAGCGTTGGAGATTTTGCGATAATCATAATAGGAGATAAACCCTTCCCCATGTATTTTACCTAAAATCAAAGTGACAGGTGGAACCAGAGAGCTCTGGAGGGCCCAGACCTCCACGCACCTGGATAAAAGGGGCAGCTGTACAGCACCACAGAGAAGCTCCACCTGGCTAAGGCACGTGTCATTAGCCACGGGTAGTAATGAGGAATTAAAGAAAAAATTCAGGATAGGGAACAAAAGAGTGATTATTTTATTATCCTTCCCGAAGAGTGTGAGAAATTGAACATAAAGCCTTCAAATTTCTGCTTCGGGAAACAGCCTCTGCATGCAGAACTTGCTTATTCCTAACCTCTCCAAAATCGTATTTAATGCCACCATGGAGGTACTGAGGGATATTAAATCTAAAAGTGCTTCAGCTTCAACTTAAATCCAGCTCTGGCACTCGATTTCTCTTTCCTCTGCATCATCCCCAAAGTATCCCACTATGCCCAGAACTGGAGAAACTATTCCCCAAAACAGCAAGAGAATTTAAATATAAACTGTACTGTGAACCTATATAATTTAAGGATTAGCTCCATATTGATTCTTTATGCAACGGCGCAATTTCTTTTCTAAAAAAAAAAAAAAAAGTGTTCAACTTTTTAAATAAAAACATTAAACCAGTTTAACTCCTAAAGCCAATTTCCAGCCTTGCCACAGCACAGCTTGGCAAGGGCAGGAGGCAGCTGCAGAAATGTGGAATTCATTTTCCTGCCAGGTGTTTCTGGCACTCTCCTGGTCTCACCAGTGACCTTGTGGGGCAACTTTACTGCTCCCTGTCTTGGCAGTGGGAGGGGTCAGTGTGGGAGCCTCATGGAGAATCAGTTTTATCCTCTGGAGTTCTTCCTTCCCATCATGAAATGCTTTTCTGTATAACAAAAATACACTGATGTTTTTCTACATTTTCTCCAGCACAATGAAACATATAATAATGATATAAATGTAGATTAAAACTCCAATAGCTTCTATTTTACATATACATCCAACTTTTAAGGCAAACACATGTGGCATTACTAAACAACCAATACGAAATAGTTTGGGATATGAAATACCCAAAATTCTGGTGTCTTTTTTGAGGATTAAAATCCATTCTCCCATTATCATCATGTCTCATTCCTTAGCAGCTCCACATGATATTTACAGCCTCCTGCAGCAGCAAAAGATTCAAATTAAACCCTGCTTCTGAAGTGTGAATTACATGTTCTAGAATTTCAATACCGTAATTGACTCCCTGAGATTTCTCACCTTGGAATTGGGAATATACTCCAAGCAGATCGCTGCTTGCACCTTTACTTTCACAGATGTTCTTTTTACTCCAGAGGGTTGTGAAATACACAGTCTTAAAGGAGTTCGTTAAATAAGCTCTGCAAATTTGGATCATTTTTAGAATATTTGGATCATAGTTTAGAACAAACAAAGTTTTCTCCAGCTTGGGCCCAACGCTGCTCAACAGCAGAGACAACACTGAATTTTATTGCCTCAAGGATAGAAAGAAAGGAACGATTTTGTTTCTTACACCCCAGGCAGCAGCATTATTCTGAGGTGCCACAAGACCTCCAGGCTCCACTTAAAGAGGCCCAGGGTTGAAACCTCCTGCAGAGCTTTAGCCCAGACCCTTTCCTGCCAAACACACCTTCCTTGTGTTTGTCCCCTCTCCTGCCTCCTCAGTCCCACAGGGCTGCCCTGTTCACGGCTGCTCAAAGCACGGCCTCAGCCATCCTTCTGCAGTAAATCCCCAATTCTTGAACTCAGCAGGCTGGGTTTCCCCAGGGCTCTCTCTAGACGTGCCCTTGACAGGCGATGAAAAACGACATTGAGGTGAAGAAAGCTCATTTAGGGAGTCATGGAATGATTTGGGTTGGAAAGGACCTTAAAACCCATCCAGTGCCACCCCTGCCATGGGCAGGAACACCTTCCACTGTCCCAGGCTGCCACAAGCCCCAATGTCCAGCCTGGCCTTGGACACTGCCAGGGATCCAGGGGCAGCCACAGCTGCTCTGGGCACCCTGTGCCAGGGCCTGCCCACCCTCCCAGCGAAGAGGTTCTCCCACTGAATTTGCAGCCATGGCTCCAGAATAAAGTCATTTGTTTTCCTGTGGCTTGGAAATCAAGGGAATTGAGTGAATTGCCAGCAAAAGCTCACCCGAGCTCTTGTCACCTGAAACAAACGGTGAGGAAATGTCAATTTCTGACAGCAGCTCCCAAAAGTGAGAGACTCCGGGATCTGGCTCAGGCAGTGAGGCAGAAAGTCTCTCCATTCCAATGAACTTACAGAGCAGCAGTGAGGACAACTGCCATCAACACAGGCAAAGTACTCTGCTCGTGGCTCGGGGACTCCAGAAAACACGGAATGTTTCCGCTCCTTAGGAAAAGCAGCGGCAAAAATCCCCTCTCTTCTCATAGCGCTAAAGTGCAGATTTCCTCTCCAATTTCCTGGTATTTCTGTGCTCAGATTGTTCAGGGTGCAGCTCCATCTGGGTCACCCGACATTTACTGAGGGAAGCAAAAGATGTTTGATGTACAATTAACACATCGAAATCCTCAGTTTCCGGCATTCCCGGGAGATTAATTACATGTAATATTTAGAGAGCCCCAATTTAAATTCTGAGCAGCTTCTGAATCTCGTACTTGAGAGCGCTAATGATTCATCCTTTCATCCCATTTGGCTTCTGAGCAGACACAAGTACAAAAATTATGTAAGAATTAAAATGACCCACAGTATTAATTCACAAACAACAAAAGGCGGGGAAGAGATTGAAGTTCTCACAATGTGGTTCATTCTGGAAAACAGCAGCAGCTCCAGCAATAAAGTTGGTTTTAAAGTTCAGCTCTGTGAAACTTATTCCTCACTCATTACAGGAGTGTGTTTTATGGAAGTGCTGTCACGGAGCATAAAACCCAGGTATGTTTTCATTGTGTATTTATGACACTAAGGCCAGTGTTTTACACCTCTTGCACATTGAAAGGTAATACTCTATATTTTAACTTTCCAGTTAAAATAACCTTGCAAACACTTCAAAGAAATGTACTTCTACAATGCTTTTACGAGTTAGCAAAAAGACAAAATACGCAGAGAGCAGACTGCCATGAACTCCCTGTTCTGGAATACATTTTCTCCTTCCCCAGCACCTACAGCTGCCCCAGGAATCAGGTTTAGGAAGTGCAATCACACTGGCATTATCCTCCCATCCAACTGGATGGTCCTGCTGCAGAATAAGTACCAGGTACCCCAGGTCAACACTCGTCGCTTTTCTTTGTGGCACTTGGATTTGAAAGGTTTGTTTTTTAAGAGAGAAATAGAGTGGATCTCTGTTCAGTCTCTGCTCTGCCTCAGTATTTGAGTACACAGATGCCAGCAGAATAAACACTGATATAAAATTAGCGATGTCACGTGAAAATTGCAAAAGCAAACAAGTTCACCAAAAAAATTGTCCCTTTTTTATACAAATCAGCAGCTTATAAATTTCAGTCTCAACGGTACCTGGAGCAAAGGAGGCTCAGGGGGACCTTGTGGCTCTGCACAACTCCCTGACAGGAGGGGGCAGCCGGGGCGTCGGGCTCTGCTCCCAGGGAACAGGGACAGGACAAGGGGAAACGGCCTCAGGCTGGGCCAGGGGAGGCTCAGGTTGGACACCAGCAGGAATTTCTCCATGGAAAGGCTGCTCAGGCCTTGGCAGGGGCTGCCCAGGGAGCTTTGGAGTGCCCATCCCTGGAAATGTTCAAGAAACGTGTGGATGTGGCACTCGAGGACATGGTTAGTGGGGAATGGAGTGGTACTGGTTGATGGTTGGACTCGGTCTTGAAGGTCTTTTCCAGCCTCAGCGATTCTGTGATTCCACAACTGCACATTCTCAGCATGTTTCCTCCAGGATATTTCTGTTACATAACAGCCTACCTAATCAAAAAGCTACGGAAATTCCAGCCTTCTTCCGCCACAGATGATTTCTTGAATTCTGACCTTGAAAACGGAATCTTCAACTCAAAGGTTTGGGTCCTCACCCACCACTTCACAGCACTGAGCCACTTCTGAGTCAGAAAAACCCGGCCCACCTTATCCCTGCCCCTCCCTGTCCCAATTACCATCACAAAGAACCTCGTGGACAGAGCTTCATGCATTTGAACAGAGAGCTCTGTGATTCATTTTATTCCAGTATTTTAAAACCAAATCCTTTTAATATCACTCCAAAAACCAAGTGGAGAGTGTGTATTTATACTGATATTAATGCAAATAAGGCTCATTAATTCATAACCAAAGGTGAACCCTGGCAGAGTGAGGAATGGGGATTTTGCTAGAAATTCATTTTAGAAGAAAATATACAAAATGCTGGCTTCATATCCACGGACAGACTCTTTTACTATCACCACGCCTCTTTATAAAGTACTTCCTGAAATGGCTGAATCCCTCCCACAAAGCACTTTTGAATCAAAGTAAAATGAAAATAAAATTATCTGAGGTGTAACAATTCTGAGCCTCGGAAGCAGCAACTTCGGTGAGGTCCTCAGACAGTTCTCTCGCCATGCACACTTCATATTTTCATATTCCAACAAATCAGAGAAAAGTACCGTCCTTAGGATGGAGAAAGAGAAGTTTTCCCCAGCTTCTTTACCCCAGGAATTTTCAATTAGTGAGGACATCTGAAGGAAACCATGCTTGTAAAAAGCTGAAAGAAATACAGGCAAGAAAAAAGACTCCAAAACACAAAAGGTGATCTTGGTACATGGCCCTTTTGCCTTAAGAATCCCTCAAAAAGTGTCCTACTCTGGTCTGGGCATATTCCTTCTCCCCTGGAAGGTTTTATGGAAGTAGAGGGAAGACTTGAGTAGGGAAGCAAAGCAATGTGCAGCAGAACTAATGCAAGCTAATGAGTAACTGTTCTCATCTTATTTGTATTTGTCCCTACAGTCATCCTTCAATTTAATGAACAAAAAAGTGCGAAATATGAGGAGTATGTGGAATGTGGTTAAAAAAAAAAGGTTATTCACAGAATTCTAATTTATAAATTTCATGGGCAGTTAATCGAAGTTGGAAACGACTTTCAGAATGAAAGATTTTCTATTTACAGATGAGTGAAATGCCATCATAAACATAAAAGAAAATAGAAAAATAAATTGAAAGATCTCCACTTAAACTTTGTCAACATTTGTCCAGGCCTGCCTGTCTGTATTCTGTTTTATGGGGATAAATCTATGCCAAGTGACAAAATTTACCTTAAATATGAGATGCACACTAAAAATGCATTTGCACCTTTTTAGCAAAATTTATTCCCCCCAAATCTGATATCCAGCAGTTGACTCAACACTATTCACACACCAGGATAAAGGAATTAATTTCATCTTGAAACAGTTCTTCCATTCCAATTATCCTTCCATTAGAAGCACTGGGAAGAAGGTCACCCTACAAAACAGGATTCCGAATTTGAATGGAAAATTCTCACTGCATGGGTAAAAAACCCCCATTTTTGTTTCACTGCAGCTCCAGCACAAACACCTCCTGTAAACCTTTGAGGTTACAAGGGACAGGACAAGGGGAAATGGCCTGAGGCTGGGCCAGGGGAGGCTCAGGTTGGACAGCAGCAGGAATTTCTCCATGGAAAGGCTGCTCAGGCCTTGGCAGGGGCTGCCCAGGGAGCTTTGGAGTGCCCATCCCTGGAGGTGTCCAGGGAAGGCCTGGAGGTGGCACTCAGAGCTCTGGGCTGGGGACAAGGTGGGCATCGGGCACAGCTGGGACTCCATGGGCTGGGAGGGCTTTTCCAGCATCAGGGATTCCATGATTACCAACAACCTGGAACAAACACCAGCAACAGCATCTCTTTAATTGCTACACCACACACAATATTTAAGTTCACTGCTTGGCTGTGCAGCAAATAACTTTATTTATGTTACGGGACCCAGCAGTGGGGAGGCTTTTTCAGCTCTCCAGAAAAGGGAAACACATAAAACTCATTTTATTCCTCAGTAATCTCAGAAGTTCCAGAAGTTTTTGTGCTGGTTGAAAGCATTCTTTCAGTTTTCTCTTATACATAACACTAAAGGGTAAGCAAAAGCTGTATTTTTATCTATCAGAAATGTTCTCCCTCCAGAAAGGGATGTGTAAAAAGCCTGTGTGGTTCCCTAATGCTCTGTAATGCACTCCCAAGAAGAACTTGGGAATTCAAGATCCACTTGCTCGTTGTCCATTGCTGGCTGAGAACAACACTGTGGCTTTAATTTCCTGTTCCAACGCCTGCTGCTCCTGTCAGGCCATGTGGGGCCGTCCAGGGCCAGGTCCTCAGCTGTGACAAACACATGTTATGGCACTCCAGCCCAAATGAGGACTTGGATGCAGCTTCTCATGCCATCCTCAAAACGGAAGTTTAAAACATTGATGAAGGGTACAGAATTTTTTACTGTTACTTGGCCCTAGAATGTTGAACTGTTATAAATGGATTTTTCAGTGGTCCTTCAGGTCCTGGTGAGAGGTGGAGCGTTACCTCCAGGGCTTGCTATCAGTGTAACACACACAACAAATAATCTGCAATCCCTCATTTCATGTGATCCTCTGCATTGAGAGAAGCCTTTTCAATCTGGCACCAATATTTAGAAGGAAACACAGCAGACACACAACATGCACCTGTTATCTGTGCCCAGAGACAACATTCTTCTCAGGCACCTCAGACTGAATTAATCCTTTTCTTTGTGTCCTGACGATCACCTCTAACCCAACCTGCTGCTCCACACAGTTCAGCCTCAAGAGGTTGATCAGAGCCTTGCCCATTTAGGCTTGAAGATCTCCAAGGATGGAGCTGCTTCAGCTTGTCTTGGTCCTTTTTCCACTGTTTCATCACTCTTCTTATGGAAAAAAAAATCCTTACATGGAATTTCTTATCTAACCTGTGTCTGTTCCCCTCTCTACCCCTCCTCCAGGCAGTTAAAGACTTTTTGTTCCATTTTCCCAACTTGCTTCNTTCTTATCTAACCTGTGTCTGTTCTCAGGTGGAAAGAGCCTTGGCTATCCCCTATCTACCCCTCCTCCAGGTGGTTAAAGACTTTTTTTTCCATTTTCCCAACTTGCTTGAAGAGGTAAATTACACTTTCCTGATGGCCACAGAACCCAAACCAAAACGGCACCGGAACAGAACAGCGAGGTTGTCTAAGTGCCCCTTATATTCCAACACCATCTCCTGATTTTCCCAGTTTTTTTCTTTGAGGAGCAAAGAAAAAACTGCTCCTGTTTGGCACTGAAGAAAGGCCTGAGAATCATTTATTTCAAGAGACTTCCACATTAACAAAACGAGGGGAAAACATCCAATAAAATGCAAGAAGGATTATAAAAAATCAAAAATCAATTTACTGAGATGTCACCAAGTTTGCATGGTAGGACTTTATTCACCTGGGGACCAAGAATCCAAATTGAGGATTGCACTTCCTCACAGGCTCTTGGAACACAGCCCCTATATCCACAGTGCAGCTTCGTTTTGTTTCATATCTGCCTCATTTTGCAGTTAAAAATATGCCCAGGCAAATACTGTGTGTGTAAATAACCACTATAACCAAAAGTCATGGATCTCCTGCTACTCCAGCCTCATGATAATCTATTTATACCTCGTGTAGATGACTGCCACAGTTGAAAGGGAAGGCAGGGGACATTTTACAGCTTATCTGCCTTGGAGATCCACTTCCAAAAATCCCACAGGAATGACCTCCCCTCCTGCCACACAATTCCTCATGTGAATGGATGCTCCATTTTCCAACACCTTTAATTTCCAGCTAAATGCAGGATGGCCCACAAAGGATCGCCAAAGAAGCCTGAAGTCAAGGTATAATAAAATAATGAATTGATCTTACTGCATGTCAATAATAACTGACATTCCATCCACCTCCTTGGAATTCAGCAGCAGGGACAGCCTTTGTGTCAAGTTTCTGTTTTCTTTTGGTCTGTGTTTAAACAGTTCTGCTAATTGGCTAAGGGATTAAAATGAAAAATTTTCTTTCACCATAATCACAGGAACTAATTTTTCTCAAAAACATTATTTGTGGATGTAAACAACGCTAGGTAAAACTTTTCTAGAAGATGAAAACAACAGCAGAAGCCCAAAAAGATGTGATGTATTTAAAAAAAAAAAAAAGGCAAATTAGTGGCTTGAAAGAAAAATTGGCATTTTGATTCAAAAGTGCAAAAAAAGGGAGATTATTCTTTGTAGCAATATAACCTGACAGCCCAAGGAAATTCCCAACCACTCCTGGGAGTCACAGGCCACTGCACTGCCATGGATGTTTCCTTAATATCAGAGATCCATTCCGTAAACCTGCTGAAATCTGAGCACAGAAAATGGATACAGTGGATGCAGAAATCCTTGCCCATGTTTTTATATTCCATACAGAACTTTGCAGCTTCCCTTTAGCTTTCAGAAGAGCAGCAAAGGGAAGACACAACACCTTTATTCTGATCCACAGCTGCAATCCATTTTAACCAGAATTCATTTTAACCAAGGGACCAGGACTTTCTTCGGAAAATCAAAGTGTCATCAAGTCGAGAAAAAAAATCACTGTGGTTGCAGAAAAAAAGTAAATTTTACTATTGAAGTTTATCCTCTCTTTTACTTTATGCCTCCAAAAAGTGAAAAAAAAAGTTAAAATACATTTCCTTGATGCCACAGACTTTAAAATAGTCATGAGCATCTTGGATGACTCCACTGAATAACTCCATGCCAATTTCAAGCAGCCGCTTTGCAGCGGAACCCCAGAATTTTCCGAACACCTTGAAATCAGCATTGATAAAATTAATGCTAAAAAAATAAAGTGACAAGCCAAGTACACCAAATTCCAACCTGTGCCATGCAGAGCCCCCTGAGGAATATATTCTATTCTATTCTATTCTATTCTATTCTATTCTATTCTATTCTATTCTAATTTTCTATTCTATTCTATTTTCTATTCATGCTCCCGAGTGCAGACCACTACAGCCATTGACTTGGGGGTTGTCTGATTGCAGTAATTAGCCAAATGGCCCCTGAGTGACCCCCAAACAACTGCCCCCAGCTCCACAATTAACCCCAGTGACCCATAAATGACCAAAAAGTGCCCCAAAGCCCCCAACCAGACCCCTCTTCTGCCCTGCAAATCCTCCCCAGAACACCCTCAAATCCCCCCAACACCCTCAAATCCCCCCAACACCCCTAAACC
>VZTG01003309.1:0-152618 GCA_013397845.1 Melanocharis versteri | reverse complement strand
GGGAAGGAGAAGGGGAAGGGGAAGGGGAAAGGGAAAGGGAAAGGGAAAGGGAAAGGGAAAGGGAAAGGGAAAGGGAAAGGGAAAGGAAAGGGAACAGGGTAGAAGCAGAAACTGAGTTGAAATAATTCAAGAAAAGCAGCTCATGCAGGATTCTTCCATTATCCAGGTCTTTCTAAATGCCCATTGGACCAAGGGACTGTTAATAATAAATAGACAAAAACACCTTTCTATGGATTACTCTGAAATGCTGGTTGCTCTGTTGTTTTGAAACCTTTTCCCTTCAATCCCTTTCAGTTCTTGTTGTGCAGTTCCTTGGGATGCAGAAAACCAGGTGGAAAGGGAGTGACCTGAGCTGCAGTTCAGTAGCTGAAGTGCTGCTCTCAGTCCCTCAGAGGTCACCATCGAATTAAGAGCGAGTTGGAAGGTTTGAAGGGGAAAAGAGGTGCAGGTTTTGCCGTTTCCTTTATGTCACAACTTTCCTAAGGATGTTTTACAGCTCTGAGTTGTCTCCAAGTTACCCAGATCATTGTGCATTTCGAACGGCAAACAAGTCTTTTGGAAAAGCAGTATTAAAACAACTTCACACACGCACGGAGGCTTAATATAGACATTCCTGCTGCAGCAAGCATAGAGGTGATGTGCACATCGTTAAGGACACTTGCACAGGGTTCTCACCTCCTTCCTCTTCTCCACGGAGTAACCCTTGCCTCAAAATACCGTCCCGACCTTCCAGACACAGAACACTTCCAAAGGTTTGCACTGAAGTAAGTGTGACACATCCAGAAATATTTATACACCCTCCATGCAAATAACCATTTCCTGACCTGAAATATCCCGGGAAACAGAAGATTTAGTGCTGGGTTTTGAAGAGTATTTCTAAAATGTGGAGGTCACTTCTTCACCCTCTGAGCCCCAGGAATAACCTGTGGCTGGAGTCAGACTTTGTTTTTAATGTCACTGGGAAGGGAGAGCTCCCTCCAGGCTGGAATCCAGGCAGTATTCCTGGGAAAGGATCCCCTGGAGTCTCCCCACTCAGCTTTCCCCAGGTAGAGTCCTGGAGAGCCTGGTCTGCCCCTGGAGCTGGCCCTGCCTCAGGCAGGAGGGGGAGTAGAGCCCTCCTCAGCCATCCTCACTCTCACCCTGAGTCTGTTACCAACACTCATCCTACAAGCTGGAAAGGTGACAAATCCTGTGCTGCGAAGGTCTTCCTTTAAAACAGCTCTCTGCAGAGTCCCTGCGACTTCCAGCCCTACCAACGGGAGCTTAGGAGTGTTTGTTGTACAGGAAGAGCAAATGAAAGCCCCAAACGATGATGGAAGCAATGCTGACAATATTTACAAACCAGGAGAGGAGAATATGCAGCAGTGGCTTGTGCAGTGCCTGTGGCCAATTTTCCCTTGCACTGAAGACACATGGCTTTGTCAGCGGCAATGGAATTGGAGCTTGTTTACCAGCGCGAGCAGATCACAGCACTTTATTATCATAGCAAACGAAGATAAATCCCAGCATCCCAGAGTGTAGCCGGGGCTTTGAGGCAAAGTGACAAGCGTGTCCTTATTGTCAAAACATCACAGCACAATTAAAAGTACAGATTTCATAATTAAGAACTTCTGTTTGATAAATCTCTTAGAAAAAAAGACTCTCAAACGCCTGCAAGAAACGCAAACCACACGTTTTATCACAGCACCTCGACCCTAATGAACAATTCTATTTTTAATTCTCTGAACTCCAGCCATTGGCACAAAACCTTGGGAGTTTGGCATGGCTGTTATTTAAGATTTGAAATCCTTTTTCATATCACGTTTGCGGCTCTTAGATTTAGGAACAACAAAACGAGCACAGAGCTGCCAGGCTTGCCTATTGCATTTAGAAAAACTGAGATCAGCGTTTTTAAAAGCCATCTTCAACTGTAAAAATGAATATATTAAAGACACAACAGAGCTACCTGGCCACAGACACCATTTTTTGGTAGGGAACAGGCAAAGAAAGCTCAGAGGTGAATTTTTTGGCCACATTTCTCTGCAGCAAGGGATAAGTGACACAGATGAGAACACCTGGGCATTATCTATCAAACCTCTACTTACATACCAACAATTTTGGTTCAGAGAATCTTTAGGAGGTTTTTTATATCCTGTGTATAGTTTCATTTTATTTGCAGCAATGCACTGTAATAAAACACTTTCGTTAGAAAACAGGGATTTACTCCTATTTATTGTATCAAAATTGCATTTGCTTCTTTCAAAAATACCCATCTTATGTCACGGTGTGAGCTAAACTGGGTTTTGATGAAACTTACATGTTTCTTTTCGTTTGAATTTGAGCTAATTTCATAAAATATTAGAGGAATATTGAATTATGTATTTATAGGTAAACAAATCCTTAAAGCAGGATCAACGGTGGTTAAACGCAGACACACCCACTGAGTCTCCCCAGGTGTCGCTTAGCAAAGCACATTAAATAAAACTCGTCCAGTGGAAGGACTGATCAATAAAGTCTGTTCTTAGCCCCGTGAAGCCAGGGGGAAAATACCAGCACAAGATGCAGAGCAGGAATTTCAGCGTGTGAAACAGCCACAGGGAAGTCCAAGGCTGAAGGGAGGCAAGAGAAGATGCAGTCACTGGTGAAAAGCTGCAGCATCAGGAATTTGTTAAAGTGTTAAAAGGGAATTTTAACTGAGTGCTTCTCACACAGGCTTGCTTCACACCCCTGGTCGTGCAGAGAGGATCAGCTGTTGTTTAATAGTCAAGAAATACAAAAGTCTAACAGGAGCTCGCTATTTATGAGCAGTCTTTAAATGAAATAACATAGCTGGGGGCTGCTGTTCAGCACAAGCTTTCATGTACAGGACAAGATGAATGAAAAAACCTTGCTCAGTTCAGAAAAGTCCTAAATTTAATAGTGGATACGAGTAATGCTCAAACTGCTCAAATTTTCCTTCAGCTGCGGTACCATCTGAATCTCTGGTATATCCGTTTAACCTTTGTCAAACAGCACTGAATTTACAACTCTCATAAAAAAAAATTAGATTAAATCTAAAAGGTATTTAGACAGAAAAGGAAAAAAGGGAGAACTGAAAGCCACGATCTCCTTTATTGTGAACATCCACCACATGCACACTGCCCTGGAAGGAAAGAAGCTCTAAGGCAGGGCAGAAAGGAGTAAGAGGGGTGAAAAATGCAATATTACCTCAAATAAATAATGAGCAACACCACTGATAACACCAGAATCTCTCTCTGTTTTTGGTGCCTTTAAACTTCATCCTTTTCATCCTCTTTCAACTACTCTGTACTCATTACTAAAGGAACATATTCACCTTGGCACTCAAATTCCACCTTAAGGTTGGAAACACCATTTGGCTGAGCAATCCCAGGGAAAGGCGGCAGAGAAATATTCCTCTGAAGGCTCAATGCATTCCTCAGACCAGTCACTGGAAAGCCATAAAGCTCTAAGTCTGAGTATTTTCCTCTTTCTTCCTCAGTCGGCAATTCAAGAACATTTCCCACATTTTAAATGCTGTCAGGACCTGCCTGCTTTGCAGGTGGGAGTGTAAATAGGGTGGGTAATGCTCATCCTGTGGCTCCAGCGAGAGAGGGAATGTGGAATGTGCAGCAGGCAGGCAAGAGCTGGCTCTGAATCATCCTGGGAGCCCAAAATGGCACCAGTGATCAGCAGGGCTCCACAAATGTGCAGAGAGAATTCCCCACCCTGCAGCTTCTCAGCTCGGGGGCACGGCCACCAAGAGCCACCTGCTTTTGGTTTGCAGGAGGGCAAAGAGAAACTGGGACCTTCCCAAGATCCACGTGACCTCCCCAACCTTCCTGACCCTCACCCATCCATGGACGAGTAAGACTTGGATGGATTTGAACTATTCCAGGCTCCCATTTTGAGAGGTTTGTTTTGAACAGATTTCCCCAGTTACCCACAGCAGCGAGGACAAATTGCAGTGGTGCTCTCAGCTCAGCAGCAGCACTGCTGACAAAATTTCTATTTCAAAGGACAAGGGAAGGTAACTTGACCCAGATAATCAAGGTAAATAGATCCCAAACAGGTCCACTGTGCCATAGCTCTCGGACTTAGAATGAGACAAAGATCCTGTAATAATTACACTTGCCACAACCATTAATAACTTCTGAGGGAGAGTGAGTGGATTTATGGGCTCTCCTCATGTGAGAAACCATGAATGTCACACACATTTACACGAGAGGAACCACCTGTGACTGCTGCTTGACACCAGAATAAAGCACATTTCAGACAGGTCTCTGATTTCCCCATTTCTGCTGTGCAGCTCACTTTGGGCATCTGCTATTTTCCACACTCCCTGCCCTAGTGCTGGTAACAAGGCAGAAGTTTCAGCTTTTGACTCCAATAATGGTGTTGTCTTAGACTCAAACCCGGGGTTGCAATGATCAAAAACCCTTCCATTTGTATCACTTCTCTCCGTGATCTTTTTTCTCAGGTCAGCTGAGACGGAGTTTCTTACATTTCTGAGCGTCACACACTCTTCTGTGCAGAATAAATAAACCCCTGCTCTCTGCCCTCTGTCTGATACTCACATCCCCTGCAAAGGCATCCTCTACCCTTGTATTTCAGTCACCTGGGGCCTTCTGGGCCATGTCTTGGCAAAGCAGGAAAATGTACTTTCCTCACAGCACTTCTGGAATTGCATCTTCCCATCACTTCAAAACTAGAAAAGGTTTTCTTTGACAGAACGACATTTTTCTTTAATTAACAAATTACGTAATGCTGGAAGGAGTCCTACAAAACTTCACATCACACAGCACTCAAGGGGAGTGTTTTTCAAACTCTACATTTGTTTTCCCGCAGTTGTTAAGAGCTCTTCCGCCTCATCTTTCGGTGTCCCCCAGGACACAAGGGATATCGATGGGACCAGCTGAGGATTCAGCCAGTGAAGATAACTGATAGAAACTTGAATAATGAGAGCATTTTGCTTCCTCTCTCTGTTCCAAACCAGCCTTGTTTGACACATGCTGGTGGACAGGGCTGACACTGAAGCAAAGCTGTCCCTACACACGCCTCCCGCCCCTCTCACAGTCACAAATTGCCCCTGTGTTATGTATTGACACATCCTGATCAATGTTCTTCAGCCTAATCTAAATCTCTCTCAGTGAACTGAGAGCAGAATTTTACACTTGATGTGCTCAGATTTGCTGCCAGGTCCCTCCTACTTAGACTTGCATACAAATTTAGCCTTCTCCCTCAGAGTCAAACAAACACACACCATAACCAAGGCAAAATATTCCCAGCCTGGCTCCTCTTCACTCCCTCTTGCAACTCCCACCCCAAAGCTCTTCCCAGGGTGTTGGTGAAGCCCCACTGCACCACTTAGGGCTGGGTTTATCCCCTGGGGAGTGCAGGCAATCCCTGCACACGGACACAGCTCCAGGGCTGCACTCCCCTTCGGACTGTGACAGCAAAATTCTAACCCATCCCCACAGACACAAAATTCCCTGAAAACAGCTGTCATTTCACCCCCAAGAATCCATAAGGTTGGTACAGACCTCCAGGATCATCCAGCACAACCTTTGAGCCAGGAGCCAATGCTCTGGGTCGGGCAAAGGTGCTCAGGGCTTAGAAAAACTGTACTTCATACACTCAGTGAGAACGAGCAAAGCCTAATTCTAATCCTAAATCCCATTTTCGTTCCCGTGCCTGCTGAACAGAATCAGGATTAATGGAACTGCATATGCAGGATTTAATGGTAAGGTATTCTGGTGTACAAAAAGAATGAGAGAGACTGAGTAAAAAAGACTTTCCTGTGCTCTGCAGGGAAGCCAGGCCCCTTTCAGCTTGTGGACTGCAACATCCAACTCTAACAGCCAGAATTAAGGAACACCACGTTTCTCAAGGAGTAGATAAAATTTTGTGTATATGAACTCAATATCTAAAAAATGATGGCACTTTTGGACCGATACCCATTTCTTTGTTGTTAAATGGCTTTCCAATACAACCTGTATCTGTATTAACGGATATGGGAATAAAAGCCCTAAAATCCCATTGACTTTCCAATCATTAAACAAAGCCCCCCAAACAACCCAGGAAGATGTACATGATTTTTAATTATCTAATACATGTATATATACTAAATATAGACAGATAATCCATTTTTATGCCTCATCCTAAACCTCCTCTAATAACTGCACTCCAGCTCAGGTAATTTAATTTCATATTCTTTCAAGAACACACTACTGCAGTCCTATTTAAAAGATAATAATTCTTTTGAAGGACTTGTTAGAGCGGCTGATGGAGTTCAGAGGAATTCTTCGCCCAGGTGGGATTTCTTAGGAAGTTTTTAGAAAGCAAATCAATAAGTGTTTACAGATTGCAAATCCGATCACACTCCTGGCTGTCCCCAGAGGAAGCTGTGGAATTGTCATTTCAGTGAGGAGATCTCAGCAGAATTAGTTCTCTGTCCTGGAAAATTGCTAAAGGACAGGAGACAGCTGGCTGGAGCAAAGGAACTCACAATCAATAGAACAATACTTGTGTTATTTCTCCTGGCAGGTTTTTACCCTGGTTCTGATCTCTATCATAAAAAAGGGTAAAACTTGCTTTATGCTTCAATATTTCATAGAATCATCTGAACAAGGTCGGATTTGGGCAGGGTCTAAGGAGGGGATATTGATACACATGATAGTATCAGAAGAGTTTTGCCTGTAGTTCATCAAATCAAATCTTGCTTTGGAGATGCAGTATTCTCTGAAACCTCTTGGATTTACTTTACTTTACTACTTGGATTTACTTTTACTTTTGGATTTACTTTTTACTTACCCCCATCCCCTGCCTTACTTCTACTGGAACACTGGTTCAAGAAGTCCCAGCTCTTTAGGAATTCTAGAATTCCAGAGTGGTTTGGGTGGGAAGAGGCCTTAAAATCCATCCAGTTCCATGGGCAGGGACACCTTCCACTGTCCCAGGCTGCTCCAAGCCCCATCCAGCCTGGCCTTGGACACTGTCAGGGATCCAGGGCAGCCACAGCTTCTCTGGGCACCCTGTGCTGGTGCTTTGTGATACTGAAAGCACTTCTTGATAGTTCTATGTGTAAATGATGTGGGAGGATAAAGTTACTTTACAGAGAAACAAACCTGAAGGTCACTGCCGTGAGAGTCCTCTCCTGGAAAGTTTTAGGGAACCCAATCAAGGAATTAAATATTATGCTCTGTCTTCTCCATGGGCACAGGAGTGTCCAGGAGATGTCACCTGTGGGACCGTGCTCAGCTGGCTGAGGACTCAGACTTCATCTGACAGGACAGCAGAGTCAGAGAGCAGCACAAGCAGCTGCTGCTCCAGCAGCTTCACCTTGGAATGCCAACAGGCAGGAATAACCACAAGTGGAGAAATCCAGAATTACCCCTGGTAATCACCCCTGCACTGGCCACAGGATCGATGCCCGTGGCCATCTACAACTGTCCCCCAGTCGTTCTGCCAAACCACATTTTTGATAATATCAAGCTTCCCAACGTCTTACAAATGAATTTTTCATCCAAAAGGTGATGGTAGCTGAGAACATACTTCACCAGGCATGCAAGCAAATCGGGAATGCAGGAAAAAAGAGCTGTGGTTATGCTGAATTTACCAAAGTAAATGCACATCTCTGAGTGCCTTCCTTGCCTCAGTGGGGGAAACAGGAGATGAGAGCTGACTTTCTTCAGTCCCATTTCTGTAGGACTGCATGGAAAATTACAGAATTGTGCATTTTAATGACCCACAGAGAATCTGACATTTTTACTTTACACCAACCTATTACTGAATCTGAACAGAAGAAATTCAAATCAAAAAACCACCAGAATTTCTATATCTGACTTCAGTAGGTGGGACTACTCTAAATGAGGGGGTGGGAGCCGTTTAAAAACTTTTTTTCCCTCCTTTTTTCCTTTCATTGGCCTTGAACCCGTCCCCATCTCTCCTTTTACTCCTGCTATGGGAGCGTGTTTCACAGAGGATGAACGAGCTCTTTCCTAGGACTGAACCCTCAGTTCCAGGGCTGACTTGCTTTAAGCCAGGTCTGTCCTGTGGGTGCAGAGGACATTCAGGAATGTCTGAAGGATTCCTGAAGAGCAGTGCAACATCTCACTTCCTTCACTTACAAAACTCCCTTCCACGCAGAAATCTGTGCAATCAAAGATCTCTCCCAGGAATGTCCTCTAGGACTAAAATTCTGCCCTCACTCACAGGAAAAGCTCTCAGGAGAACAATTACTACTTAGTGGCAGCTTCATTGTAATAGAAATGAGCTACTTCATGACAATGGAAATGACAATTTCATGATGACAATGAAAATAAACATGAGGATATTTTATTTTCAATCCAATCTTGTACCGAGAGGAATGAAAAATACTTTTTGTCCTCTCAGGTCAGCGTTTTGTTTCATGCAGTTTGTTTCAAACAATTTCTACACTGAACAGCACCCTAGGAATTAGGGTACCTGACCTGAGAAAGACAAATTCAGAGGTAAAAGCACATAAAGAGCTCTATTTGCTCAGAATTTCCTTCACAGGGCTTTTTATCTCACCATGGAAAATATCAACAGAAATAAAATAATTATATATTATCAACTGCTTGGCCAAACTACAGCAAGAAGCCCAGTCAGGCTCTAATCAAGTTAAAAGGAAGCAGAGGGATGGGAAGAACATTGGGAATGAGGAGAAATAAGTGAAATCTGGCTTTTTCTAGTGGAGATCAATGAGCCAACGTGATTGCAGACAGATGCACATTGCCTTATGTGGAATAAATTCAGTTTATCATCACGTACATGTTCTACTTTTCACAAACAGACTTCCTGAGACAGCTTTGCTCTGCTGAGTGAAGGGCTCTGCTCTCAGGCAAAGTTCCACCAACATGGAGCCACAATTCCTGACAAAGGGCCACTTCAGAAATACCTTTCAAGCTCCTCCAAAATTCACACTCAGAACTCAGGTGAGTTAGGCAGCAGCTGCCCAAGATGCTGGCAGCCTGCAGTGTTCTCTGGGAAGATCAGCCCTACAAATCCAACAGTTCAGGTGGCAAAAAACTCGGCTTATCCCAGCTCAGATGCTTATTTCCTGATGGAGGGCTCACCCGGGGCAGCCCCTGCAGACACACACCTGAACGAACTGGAGCCACTGAACATCATCCCCTGTGGAATTATTTACTGGTGGCCATAGGAGGGGAGAATGGAGCACTGGTCCCTGGGAGAGCTGCTCACCAAAAGCTGAATTTGGGAAATATTGTGAAAATATGGCTCCAGTTCCTCCCACAGCTCACTGAGACAACCCACTTTGTGCTGTGTCCACCAGGGAAACAGCCACTCTCCGTATTTCAGAAAGGTTTCCTCTGTTCTCACTCAATTACCATAAAAATTTTACCACAAGACTGAGGCACAGATTTTTTTTTTCCCCTCTAGACTTTAAGAAAACTTGTCATATGCTCATAATATGTTAACTGCTCGAAAACATCTGTTAGGTTAGGGGGTAAAATAGTGATAAAAAAGCCCTAAGGATGGCTTTGAAAGATATTTTCCCTGGGGAATTATGGAAATCCTCCTGATCTGAGGAGAAATGGAAATTAGCAAAACTCCATCCTTCTGACAGCCCCAAAATCTCCTGCTGCTTTGTAAAACCCACTCCAAACCCAAGGCAGTCCTGCTCCGTGCTGCCCTTTCTTTAATCTCTCAGCCCACCTTCACAATTGCCTTTAAACTTTGGCTCTAAGGGCCCAATTTCGAGCCACGCTGAGATTTGCAGGAGTTGAATGGAAGGCACCAACCTGGAGCTCTACGTCCCCATGTTCAGCACAAATCCCTCTGAAGCCACAGAGCCAATAAAAACGGAGTTAATTCTCGCAGTTTTACCATGAATATGTAGGTTATGCAACTCAGAAGGACTCAACAACCACTTTAATGGGGGTCATCACTATTCAGAGAGGCGTTGGAGAGAATGCTCTGTGTGGCTTAATTGTTTAAATGAAAAGGTTTCGGCAATTTGCAAAGCCGATTTTTATGTTTTCTATAGAACAACGTCTTTGCTACCGTGAAACACAGGGGACGACGGAAAACCACAGGCAGGAAGAGGAAAGCTCCTGCCATCACCTCCAAGCTCCCGCTGTGCTCTGGGCATTTAAGCTGAAACGGCCTCTTTTCCCAAAGAGAATTTATTAGAATTAATCAATAGGCAGCTGGGGATCAAATCTTCAAAACCAGGCTGCACCCAGCAGCTCTCGCCGCGACCCGAACGTCCACTTCAGCAGATGTTCAAGCAACTGGAACAATTTTGGGAATGGAGATTGACCCCTTTCACAGACAAAAGACAGAATGTTTTGTATAAGCATAATTTTTGTTCTCCCCCTACCATTGTACTCTGGAGAAAGAGCACTCATGGTTCCTGGGCACTAAAAATAGGTTAATAAAACTTCAAACTGATCAAATTCCGTGCCTGGTGTTGTTTCAAATCCCCAGTGGTTGTGAGGGCCCATATTTTACATTCAGAATTGCAAGAGACATTGTTTCATCAAGAGGTTCTTCTATTCCCCCTCTCAAAGCACAGACTTCGAAGAAAAACGGACTTAGATTAAGTTTCCCAACCTCATGAAAACCTGACTGTGACAAACCCCACATCTCAAAAAACCCCAAATCCACAGCACCAACCCAGCACCCCAGAAGTGCACAGGCGCTCAGGAAAGTCATCACAAAGCTCAGCTCAAATCTGCAAATATTAGGAGCGTTCTGGAATGCTGCTGCACGTGGCAGTAGAGGGGCAGGGAGACAGAAGGAGGGGACAAAGGGCAGAAAGGGCCTGAGAAGGGAGATGGCACAGATGGCTCGCAGTGACCAAAGCTTGAGAGGCTCAGATTGGGCTGTAAACTGAGAATATGTATTTACAAGGATATTAACAAGCAACAAACCTCCAAATCCAGCAGTCTCTCAGGAAAAAAAAACTAGCATAGAGATAATTAATAAGGGAAAGTCCAGAAGTAATGAATTTAATCCACAGGTGGTTCTTCAGCAGCATACAGTAAACAAAGCATGATCTACAACCTGATCCAAACGGGCCAGAAAATGATGAGAGAAAACCCTCTGGAGCCAGGCTGGGAGAGCTGGGGCTGCTCAGCCTGGAGAAGAGAAAGGTGTGTGGAGACCTCACAGCTCCTTCCAGGGTCTGAAGGGATACAGGGAAACTGGAGAGGGACAAATCATCAGGAACTGGAGTGCCAGGACAAGGGGAGTGGCTTCCCACTGCCAGAGGGCAGGAATAGGGGGGATATTGGGCAGGAATTGTTCCCTGGGAGGGTGGGCAGGCCCTGGCACAGGGTGCCGAGAGCAGCTGTGGCTGCCCCTGGATCCCTGGCAGTGTCCAAGGCCAGGCTGGACACTGGGGCTTGGAGCAGCCTGGGACAGTGGGAGGTGTCCCTGCCCCTGGCAGGGAGTGGGATAAGATGAGCTTTAAGATCCTTCTAACCCAAACCATCCTGGCATTCCGGGACTCTTTGAAAACCTCTCACGTATTTAAAAATAAAAACTAAATTAAATGATTTAAAAGAAAAATTAAAAATTCTGTAGATTTTTTTTTTCTGTGCTATGGGAAACAAATGAATTCTTTTCCCAGTATGTTTGGCACAAATATCTCTGGCAAAGCTGGAAAAAACCTGTTCTCAAGTTTGACGTTTAAGGTTCTAAAATGTATCTGCTTCCAACAGTAGTTTATGTCCAATTTGCTTTCTATACTCCACTTATTTATTTAAAACTTAGTCATAAAAAATGGCACTGGGGAGGCTCAAATTTGCAGTGTTCAGCAGTTACCTGGTCAAAAGTGCTCAGTCTGAATGTTCAATTAGAACCATCAATTAATATTAATTAAAACAATCCCAAAGATGTAAAGCCTGCCCTATTTAGGGGAAAGGCAGCAAACTCCTACTGGATTTTTAATTATCACACATTGCTGTAATTGGTTAACCCAACCTGATTATGGCCTTGGGGACTCACACTGGCAGCTCCACGGACCCAGGGTCACTGGCTGGAATTTGGGAAACAATTCCTTAATGTGGGAAGGGAGAGGGTTGGACAGCAGGTTACAGAACAGGCGACCAGCACTGGGATTTTGAGAGGAAAAATTATCCTGGCTTCTTCCCAGGCACGCCTCCACATCCAGCCCTGATGTTTGACACTTCTTCAGAGCTTCACAAAGGATTCACGCTTGGAAAGGAGGGAAAACGGAGCAATTTTGAGCCCTCTGGAAGGTTCTCAGCTCCACTCGTTCCAGACAAAGGAATGTGTGGTGCTAATGTTCCACTGACTGCCAAGAATCCTCCCCGACGCATTACTCCACTTATTTCATGGCTATTTTAATTCAAGTACTAAAAGCTCTGCGAAGCTGAAAAAAAAATAAATCAAAATTTAAACCCGGTAAAAGCAATTTTGCAGCTCAGGTCTTGAGGGAAGGGCAGAAACTTTGGGCATTCAATAATTGAAGCTCCATAAGCAACAGCGACTCGCAGGGTTACAGAGCAGAGCTTCTGACAGGCATTTCATGGAATTGCAGAAGCTCCACCAGGCACAAGGAAGACTGGTGAAGTTCCCAATGCATTTTTAGAAGAGGGAATTAGAGCTATCCATTCCAGGTGGAAGACAAGGAGACTTCCAGCTTCTCCAGTAGGTGGCTACTAAAGAACTCTCTCTCCCTCTTGGGAACACACTCCTTCTATTATTCCCCCCTCTCAAATTTAATTCTTCATAACTGAAAAATAAACCTGATTATCGACATACATTTCTGGCCTGCCCAACGCATCTTTGCAATATTATTTTATCTCATTTGAACGATCAGGAAATCCAATTTCCACGGGCTTGAAATCTGCTCCCTTTCCCTTCTGCCTAACAGAATCCCAGAACTGGTTGCTCATTGGGGTGTTTATTATTAGAATTCCTCATGTAAAAAGGGGAGAAACATCCAAAACAGCTTCCAGCTCCAGTTTTGCTCTGAAGTCACCCTGGCAGCAGGCAGCATTTAACACATCTGAATGTCATCACGCTGCTTTGCCATAGAATATGGAATAGGGAGGAGCAGGAACGCCGTGTTCTGAGGTGTGGATCTCCAGCTTTCACCCCTGGCCAAAGGACAACTTGGTAATGTCAGTGTGAATCCTACACGGTACCCCAAAATATTTTAACCTATGTTGCAGAGTCACTGAAGAACTACATAAAAGAGAAGGCTTCTCCCACTCTGTTCTGCTGAGGCAAAGCTGAGTAATCCACGACTTAGCAGCTCCCTTCCCTTCCTGGGAAGATTTAGGCTGGATTTTAGGGAGAGGTTCTTCCCCCACAGGTTGTGGGGCACTGCCCAGGCTCCCCAGGGAATGGGCACGGCCTCAAGGCTGCCAGAGCTCCAGGATGACACTCTTAGACACAGCTTTGAGGTTTAGGTCATCCTGTGAGGAGAAAGGAGTTGAACTTGATGATCCCTATGGGTCCCTTTCAACTTGGGATATTCTGATTCCAAGAATCTCAGCAGGAAAAGAGTGGGGGTCACTCACAGCAGAGTCACCAACAAGACAATTCAGGTGCAAAGGTCCATCTGTTCTAGGAGAAGTCATAGCTTGGAGAAAACAAAAACCCAGCATGACACAGCTATTACAGAGCTGCTCAGTTTATGCCTTGTCATTCAAATAATGACTATGTCACAGAAGACAAGCTGCTAGGAATAAACAATAAGAGGCATATCCCTTGAAAAACGGCCTGTCAAGAAGGGAACGGAGTATTTTGAAGAGTTATTTATGAAAAAAACCCATGCGTATGATGTTAATCATGCACATTACAATGTAACACAGCCCTTAAGTGCAATAACCCTGCAGATTTCCAGTACCTTATGATGCCCTGGTGCTCCTACACCTGTTGTTTAAAGAATCCATGGTTTCCTTCCCCCCTTGGAAATCCCAGTCTGCTCCTTATTTTTCCTTAGTCATGCCAGTTTACTCCCCAGAACCACACCCCCAACTAAAGGATCTCAAATGCATCCATACAAAATACAAAATACTTACCTTTTTTGCTTAAAAAAGTGATGTTCTTGCTGGACTGTGAACTTCGTGTCTTTGTTTACGTTAATTATAATTCAGTTCAACCAAAACTAATTATCTAAGCACATCTATCCAGGCACCCATCCTCCAAAATGCTTGGATATAAATTTCAAATTTGAAAACTTAGGCTATCCCAGAGCACTCCAGCCTTGCTCGTGCAGGTCACATTGGTTAAATGGAAAGAAAAAATTGCCTTGTTTGCTTTTGCATTGAAACTTTCTAAAGAAACCAATCAGGTAAATAATAATAATGAAATTAATAGAGCAAACAAAAATCCCCTCCCAAATCTAAAGGCAAGACATGAAAACAGCCACGGATTTGAAGGCTACAAATACAGCATTCCCTAGAAAAATTGTATTTTGGCAGGAAGTTCCTCTTGGGAGAAAGGGCAAAGCCAATTCTCAATGCAACACAATGATTTTCATGATACATTGCGGAACATATAAGAATGTTTGGGAATGCCACCTATCCCAAGTTTGGGTTGTGAATACTATTCCAAACCCTTGGATACTAGGAGAAATCTGGCGCAGTTGCAGGATGTCATTTCATCTCCACTGCCTGCTCACTGAGAAATTTATGTGCCCATTACTTCCTTTGACGAGCATAACAACGTCATTTACTTGGTCTAAAGTGGATGTCAGAATATACCTTGTCTTGATGACAGCAATAAAGAAATAAAAAAAAAAGCACTCCATGGCAAAAAAAAGTGATTCAAATTGCTATGAAATTCCCATTACTGCTGGACTTCTGATAAAAATCATGACCTTGGCAATCAGCACATCGAGAGTAGGATTAACGGGGCCACTGGTAAAAGGAAATCAACTCTAAAGTCAACAAGAAATCATCGAGAACTGGAGATTGGATTACACCCACGGATTAACCCCATGGCAGTAGCACATGACTTGGCCTGGACTTGCTAAGAGCCAGGCTTTAAATGAGTTTGTCAGGGCCCATCTCACATTTGGGATTCTGCTGGAGACACATTTGCTTTTGGAGGTTGTTCAGGGTGTTCCAGGGCTGCTGCAAAGCCTCAGTGCTTACAGGGCTTGGCCTGGGCACACCTTTCTTGCCTCCCTGACCTTGGCTGCTGCTCTTTTCCATGGAAAATTATCTTGGTTTGGTTCTTGCCCCAGTGTAAAACTGAAAGTTCAACATTTCTGAAGCTGCCTCTGAAGACACAAAGCAGATTAAATGCAGATTCCAAAGCAGCGACTGACCTGTCTCCACAACAAAAATGAGTGGCATTTTAAAATTTTTGTTTTCCTGCCCCTATTTTCCCTATTCTTACCACAATACCTTCCTCTAAAAATCAATGTAATCCTCCAAGTTCCCGGTTTTAAGATAAATTGATTGTACCCAGAAAAGGTCACTTATTCCAGTAAAATGCAAACTCTGGGCCTGTTTCCTCACGGAGCAGAGCCTGGGAGAGCAAAGCACTGAATATTCCCGTGGCAGGAACTCTCTCCCCAAAGCTTTGTGTATTTGTGACAGTACTCTGTCACAAATGTCACTGTACCTCTCTTGGCCATGGGTTCCAGACAGAAGGAAAAATAGGGAAACAGAGACAGTAAACGACCCCAAAACCTCTTTGAGCTCTCAGCTATAATGCAAACATTGCATAGAAAGTGCCTTCTTGGCCTGAATCTTTCTGCCTTTATAACGTAATGCCCTACACCACTACAGATACCACAATAAAGCAGCAGTTCCAGTGGAAACACCAAAGCAGCAATCCCCAAAACAGCTCTGAGAAGCTGTTCTACCTGTTTCCATAAAGTCAGTATCTAAGCACGTATACCCAGGCATCCATCCTCAAAAATGGTTGGATATAAATTTCAAATTTGAAAGCTTAGACTATCCCAGCCAGGAGAGCACTGCAACCTTGCTCGTGCAGGTAGCATTTGCTAAATGGAAAGAAAAAAATGCCTTTTTTGCTTTGGTATTTAAAGTTTCTAAATAAATCAATTAGAATAATGCTAATATTAATATTAATATTATCCTAATAATAACAATAATAATAATTAATAATAATGCAATAATAAATAAAGCAAACAAACAAAACCCACCCAAAAACTAAAGGCAAGACATGAAAACAGCCAAGGATTTGAAGGCTACAAATACAGTATTCCCTAGAAAAATCAAACTTTGGCAGTTAAATTTGTGTTGAGCTGGGGACCGAGTCCATTTTGGCTAATCTTAGTTCAAGCACATGCTAAGGTTAGGAAACATGGACTGAGAAATAGCAACATCAACACCGCAGCTCTGATTATCTCCATGTGGATAATTTAAGAATATTATGCGTCCATCTGCTGAGAAGTTGAGTTGATAACTCGGGCCCACTTATCACACTTTTACACCTGCATCCAACTTGTCTCCAACACTCAGGAAGAAGTTATCCATGGTCACCAATGGATGTAACATTGGCCTGCAGGGGAGACGTCAATTGTTTAATCTTTGGATGCTTAAAACACATGGGCTTTTCTGCCTGCTTTCTGTAGTGCCAGGATGGGAGGGAATGGCTTCAAACCCAAAGAGAGGAGGTTTAGATTGAGTATTAGGAAGGAATTGTTCCCTGGGAGGGTGGGCAGGCCCTGGCACAGGGTGCCCAGAGAAGCTGTGGCTGCCCCTGGATCCCTGGCAGTGCCCAAGGCCAGGTTGGACACTGGGGCTTGGAGCAGCCTGGGACAGTGGGAGGTGTCCCTGCCCATGGCAGGGGGGGCACTGAGTGACGCAGGGTCCCCAGGCAGGTGCAAAGGAGAGCTGCTTTATTGCAAAAAACCAGACCATTTTAAGCAGTCAGGCCTTTAGCAGTTACATAGTTTTAAATAAACAAATTCAACCAATCACCATACACCACGATGTGAACACATAATGGTTATATATCTTGTTTTTCTGCCTCTAATTCAGCTGAGTCACTTTCCCACAGTCCTTTTCTACTTAGCTGAAGTAACAGGCCTGAGCCAGGATCTTACAAGGCCTTCCTTTTGTAAGGTTTTATCTATATGCAACTGCACTGGATGGGCTTTAAGGTCCCTCCCAACCCAAACCATTCTGCCATTCTATATTTCCAGATCCCATCCTAGAGGCAGGCACATTTCTATGACTCCCAGACTGCTCCCAAATTCAAGGCCCTCAAGAAGGCTGGAGCTGTCAAACTCTGCAGGGAATCCAGCACATTTCTCATCCCAGTTAGGGACTCTGGCCTCTGTGCTCTGGGCCTGGTGAAGTCCTAAACCTTTACAAGTAAGGCGGTGTTTGGTCAAAGGTTGGACTCGATGACATTGGAGGTCTTTTCCAACCTCAGTGGTTCTATGATTCTGAGCAACAGGAAACTCCAGACAGAAATCAAAAAACCCCAGAAGCGACTCAAGATCCTTGAAGTGTGAGTGACTGCAGTGCTTGGGTGCTGGAGGTGCCCCCCTCTGCAGGGTTTGGGGTGGGTGGTGGCAGACAGGTCAGCAGAGAGCCTGGCACCCAGGCTGTGCCTGAGCCCAAGCTGCTCAGCAGAAAGCAAAGCCCACGTGAGGCACACTCTGTGCTTTTGCCCTCTCTTTTCTCCCCAAACTGAAGGGCCAAAGAGATTCCAGTTGATGCTCTCAAAGTCAGGGGTTTGTCTAAGATCTGGGAACACAAGCTTTCCGTGGATAAAAAATGAAGAGCCATTAGATGTTCAGCCCTTATCCAGTCAGACACGGCATCTTGGAAAAGCCTTAAAGGCTTTTCAAACCAACAGCCCCTTCCTAGAGATTATCTCTGCACTGACACAGAACCCTGAGCACGGGTGTTCTTATCCAGGATTTCATTTAATGGATAATTGTTCTCTGGAAAGCAGTAAGACCACGTCTGCCAGTACAAGGATTTCTCAATAAAAGCTCATTTTTCATATTCCAGCTGCATGCTGGCTGACCTGAACATTCAGAGCCTTCACTCATGCACACGTGAAGCATTTCATACACCCCTTGTTGAAGTCTTCTCCTGAAGGAAACTCCTGAAGGAAACGTCTCCTCTCTCCTCAGCAAGATGCCAGCAGATCCTCAAGGACACAACAGGATTTACACCATTATTGCACAGAGTGAGAAGAGTTAATTCTTCCGTTGACATCTTACTTGCATTGAAATAGGCAAAGAAAAAAATCTTCCTGCTTAAGGGACTTCCTTCAAGCTGGAATTTAAACCATCTGATACACCAAGAGAGGTCTGAGGCACACAAATAAAGCCCTGTCTTCTTTCAAAAATTGAATATATTGAATATACGGGGGCTGAGACTCGGTGATATTTAAGGTCCCTTCCAATTCAACCCATTCGGGGAATTTTTTTTAGTTTATTTTCGAAGGTAAACAGAGTTGGTAACAGAAGCGTGATGGGTGTGAACAGAGATGTGATCTGGGTGTGAACAGAGATGTGATCTGGGTGTGAAAATGCAAAACTGGTCCAAGGATATGTTCTGGGACAGAGATCTCAATCAGGATTGCTCTAAGACCTTCACCAGTAGGCTTTATACTAGTCAGCCCTGGAGAGAAGGAATCGTACTTAATAAAAAAAGTTTGAAATTTCTCTATTTTCTTCGACATAAAATGACAAGTGCAAATTTCACATTTTCTCAAGAACAGATATTAGACCCACAAGCAACAGAGAAGCTCCCAGAAAACAAACCAATGCACAGGGCTCTTATGTCATGTCTGAAAGATCATGTAAAGCTATAAGAAAGATTAATTAATCCACCAGTAAAGAGGTTTAACCTTTAAGGTATAAGCAAAGCTGGGTTTTCTCTGCAATGTCAGACAATGGAGCATCACCCTGAATCTAAAAGCTTAAATGAGATGAATGACATTTTCTAGATGAGTGACTTCCCTGTTGCTCAGGAGAGTCAATCTGCCTGTGTAAGCTCCAGGTGCCATTCAGGTGTGTGTCCAACTGCCAACCCCAGCCTGACATTTGGGATAAACCCCTGGAAGGTGGGAGCACTCCTGCCCAGACAGGCAGGAGTGAACATTCCCGAAGGCAAATTCCACGTCGGTCAAACCCCTTCCCATGATCTGCAGCCCATAGGCAGAAATAACAATCTGAAATCCTCATCAACAGAGCTCAATCCTCAGGCTACCTCATCCTATTTAAGCTTGTGCTGCCATAGAGAAATTGCAGGGGCACGTCCATCCCAAACATGCTCTCATGTCTGACAGGGAACCCGCTAAAAGTAATAAACGTGCATTTGCTGCTGAGATAAGGAATGGGCATTAGGGGATTTTGGGCCTCCTCCTATTCAGACAGATCCTATGGCAACACTCAGCACAGTGCTCCAACCATGTCTAAAGCACAAGCCAAGGCAGTGGAACAAGGAAAGGAAAAACCCACACATCCTTGAACCTTTCTCCCTGTCCACCATTCCCAGACCAGGCGCTCATCAAGCCGTGCTCAGTTCAGGTGCTCAGTAACTTGCAGTGGGTTTCTCCTCTAAAACCACGTCTGCTCTTCCCTTTAGCGTGTGTGAACTCCCAATATCCCCTGGAATTGTCCCAATGAGGTGAAAACTCCCCTCTCCTGTTTGCATTGAGCCCTGGCTCCTGCAAGCTTCGGCTGAGGTCCTTGAAGCAGCAGTGAACAACTGATTCCTCTGTACTCTCCACACAGCATATTTTTAATGTACTGGTTAATCTTGACTGGACATTTTCATGGAACCACCTAGTGCAAGTTCAAACTCCCGCTCCCAAATGGCAACAATCAGATCAGAGATGAAATTAAAATTACATCTGTCTCGTGCATCTTTTGCCAATCGCATCGAATTTCACTTGGCATTTTAAGAGCAATCCCTCTCACAGGGTCTTCTGCAGATCTTCCTCGTCAGCTCTCACCTTCAGAGCCCCCAGAGCAACTTGCTGGTGTCACTGAACGTCCTGATGTATCCACAGCAAGCCTGTTTTTCAGGACATACTGAACAACAGAGATCCTGATGTGCTCCTCACTGCAGTGGTGAGCTCCTTCCCTCTTGAGGACTGATCCCAGGCTTTTATCCTCCCTTTCCCTACTTTCTAATCCATTATTTGTCCACGGAAGGATTTCCTTGCTAAAGCTCCCGCTAACTTATTTAAAACACACTGGTGAGGATCTGAGGCCAAAAACTCTTGATACAGAATCCTTCTCCAAAATCCCCATCCATTGTTTGTTGCCCAAAAAGCCACTTCAACCAAGAGGATTCACCCAAAGGTAGTGGCTTGAGAGGGTACAAATACACCAGATGTGTGTCATTAGAAGAGCTGGACAAGCTGTATCACCGTGCTCTGCAACAGCAACAAAATTAGTGCCCTCGAGTCTCTGACAGTCTCCCAGGATGAGATTTTTGTACAAAAATCCTCCTTTTGGCTTCTCTCAGAGGTGGTTATTGCTTTCTCAAGAAGTCTGCCAGTGGATGTCACAGAACCTTTCGATTACATCTGAGAGGCTCCACATCCAGCTGGAAGCTGACAGGTCCAAAATCCCAGAAACACAGAACTGACACTGCACAGGCCAAGGGCAGGTTGGTGCTGAGGGATTGCTTTTGGAAAAACATATTTATTAATAGTGACACCAACAGACTGAATCAGAAAAAAATGCCATGAAAGACAACCTACAGCCTTTCAAGGTCTATAAGGCACCTAAAAGAAACTTTAAGCTGGTTTGGGCGACTTCAGAGAGACTTGTACATGGTCATAAGATACACACATCCAGTTCACATTTTTCTGGCAAAATACCCAAATAAATCAAAGGCCATCAGGTTTCCCTCTCCTTATCATACAATAAATCACAAGCATCAGGGTTATTTTATTAAATTAATTAAAAATGTGTTAATATTATTATTAAATTCATTAATATTGTTATATGCTGTCTTTCTGATTACAGCACACCACAACAGCTCTTATATTCTGCATAACGAGCACTGTCATTCATAGCAAATTTCTCCATGCAAGCCAGTCCCAAAGAGCACCAAAACCTTCAGTGAATACACAGCCAGTATCTTTCCAGAATAGATTTTTTTGTGCTAAATAATACTACTCTTATGTTTAAAAAAAAAGAAAAAAAAAAAGAAAAAAAAAAAAGGTTAAACCTCGCTTTCTAAAGCAAGAGTATTATTGCAAGGTAACAGCAACAATTGCTCTTGACAATTGAGATATTATACAGGAGATTGTGAGATTTCCAGAGCTATCAGCCTCTAATCACTTTTCATGCAGTCTGACATGTGAAATCCACTATTTAAACACCACAGCTGCTTAAATAAAAGCAGGATTTTAAATATTCCCTTCTGCTACCGATTATTTCACGTATGCAAAGGCGCACATTGTCAAACCAATCCATTCACACATGGATTTTTTCACCTCAGGAAGATCTCGTTTCCTGAACAATCCGAGAACCACGTGTGAATTTGAACTAAAAATGGAAGGACCGAGTGTTATTGTGAGTCAGCCAAAAGCTGACCACTCTAGACTGGATAACAGTTGACAATTTTCAGCTGTCTCAAAGAGGAAACAATCCTCAAAGTGTCTGAGGGATGCAATCCCTCTCAGGTTTTGTACCACCACTTTATCTGGTTATACCCGACTCGTTCTGTGTGACACAGCAACTTTCCTAAGGGGGAGGTTAAATCAGATTATTCTGCCTGACTTTGGACAGGGCCTGGAGTGCCAGGACACAGGGAATGGCTTCCCACTGCCAGAGGGCAGGGATGGATGGGATATTGGGCAGGAATTGTTCCCTGGGAGGGGGGGCAGGCCCTGGCACAGGGTGCCCAGAGCAGCTGTGACTGCCCCTGGATCCCTGGCAGTGTCCAAGGCCAGGCTGGACACTGGGGCTTGGAGCAGCCTGGGACAGTGGGAGGTGTCCCTGCCCAGGGCAGGAATGAGATGTCCTTCAAGGTCCCTTCCAATCCATTCTGTGACTGTATGAAAAGGAAAATGACCAAAACCTTTTCCCATGTGCTGCACTGAGGTCACGGAACGTTCTCTTTCTAAAGGAAGCCCATGAGATGTGATTTACAAGTGCCAGCACTTCGCTGCTCCCCCGGCTTTGGGCAGCACTGAGCACCTGCTCCCTCCCCACCCTTTCCCTCTCCCACGCTTTTATTACATTCTTGTGTTGTTCAAGACAGCCATAACCGGAGTTCACTAAATAAATTTGCTTGAGAAATTTATACAGGGTTTGAAAGTTGAATGCAACTGCCAAAAGATTTTTTGGAGCGCTGGGAGAATTAATCTTACTACTCATTACATTTATTGATTCCAATCAAGCTTCCAGACATCAGCATAGGTGCCACTGCTAAGAAATAAAAAGTTTCCAGGAAATCTCCACGTAAATCTAAAGTGACTGCCAGCTTTGGGGAAGGGAAAAAAGCTAAGGAAGAGGTGTGTAATCTACATGCCAGTAAATGCTGGACTAATAGGTTATCAGCCACTGCTTGAGGAGCTTTCTGCAACACTGCTTTTATAACCAGCTCAAGATGAGACTTCATCCCTCAAGCCTGCAAAAGGGCCAATATTCATAACAGGGTTTTTTCTTTCAACACTCTGTGAATTCAATTAGGGATGAAAAGCAAAAAGCCACTTCCACACACAAAGGTTGGGGTTTTTTCTTTTCTTTTTTAATTAGAAGCTGAATCTAGTTGAAGGTAGAAGCTGAGCAGCCATGAGATCATTCTACACTAAATAAATAGAAAGTATAACTTTGCTGCTGTGTCTGCCCTCAAGAACAAGTGGAGGCTTTTCTTTTGAGGATGGAAGAAAACAGTGACTGCGAGTTTTGGAAATAATTTACCACATTTGCTTGAGTAAACCTGAGAGGAAAAGAGCATTTATGAAGGGATGAAAAATACTGGCACAAGTTTTTTTGTTTGTTTCCTACGGCTCCTACTCCATTCCTCCCCTAGGACTGGAGTGCAAACCACAGCTAATGCTGATGGAACACCACAATCCAGCCAGCCTTTGAAAGAGTTTGGTTGAGCACAGCATGAGAAAACCATTTTATTTATACAATTGAAAACTGATTTTGACATAATTGCTTTTCACCTATTTTTTTTTTGTGTGTGTGTGTGTGTGGTATAAATTATATAAGAAATTGTATAAGACTACACTGGAAAACACTTGAGAAAAAATTATTCCAAGAGTTTGCTGCAATTTTGAGTTTCTGAAGTATCATTTTACTTGTAGTGGTTGCAATAAATACGAGCAGTACCGATGACATGCCTATGTGAAAGACCTTTCTGGATCACCTGTGAGGTAACAATTTCTTGAATCGGTTGGGATGGCTCATATTATAATAGAATAAATATTTTAAAACTTTCCTGTTCCTGAGCATTTTGCTTTCAATTTCAATTTATAAGAGAACAACACCTGCAATGCTAAATAGAAAAACGTCGATAACTTGTCAGAATTTCTTGATGTTTGCCATTTTGCACAAATGCAGCCTGGATGTAGTTTAATCCTAGTTAGGCCTCACAAAATTAGGTTAAATGTAAACTATAAATAATGATCAGCCTCTTTAGTTTGATAATTTTCTGGTTTTCTGTGTCATCATTCGTTAATGAGGGTGATTTTGGGACATGCTCTTAAACAGTGACGTAAAAAGTTGCTTAAAACTTCTTGTCTAGGTTGATTGTAAACCTGTTGTCTCCACAAAAATGAAGGAATTTACTGCCTAGATAGCACCTAACCTAGCACAGGAAACTATCAGGCAACAGGATCAACCTGTGGAATTTTATGTGCAAGCTTTCATCCACTGATGATGCTGGGAAGGTTTTGCTGCCCCACTCCTGCCACAAATGAGAGTTTACTCCTGACAGATTGTCTGACTACCCCTTGTGACTGAAAGAACAGGTAGAACCCTAAAAACCTCACAGCCATTTATTGTCTATTAACTCAACCTCACCAGGCCTGTGGGACCCACCTTGGCAGAGAGAGTATCAGCTAGGAGAGAATATGCTAAAAGATAACATATAATATTAAAAAACAACCAACCAACCAAAAAAAAAAAAAATACCCCAGAAGTAAACTATTTTAATGTTGGCTTTTGTATTTATTTGGAGATCTCACTGAGAATCACCAGCAGAAAAGTTAATTAACCAGTCTGGCTGACAAAGGAAACAGATGTGAGTACAGTAATCTTACGCGCTGGAATTAATTACATCAAGTTTTAGGTGATGCCACAAATAAAGGTCAGGTTGTACTGCTGAGATGATCAAGAACACAAACTGCAAATCTATTGCAACATTTAATAACCCCCATTCCCCACAGGGCAGGAACCCTTTCAGGCAGCCGTGTGATGAGCAAATACTTAAATGTCACACCTGGAAAATTACCCAACCTGTGCCTCCCACATCAGATGCACTCCCATTGAAAACCCAACAAGAGCATTTCTGTTTCTGATGCACAGAAGACAATTCACACTCTCTTTCTAATTGCCACTAATTGCCAGCTATAATTTTATCCGCCACAATTTCAATCCTGAAAAGGATGCTTTCCATCAGCTGCAAACAGATAACAAAAGGCTGGAAGGGAACATTACTCTCATGTGTTTGGATATCCCCTGCAAACCCTAGTTAAGAATGTTTTATCCAGCCCCACGGTGGCACTTCTTGAATTCTACAGAACTGGGATTTAAAGGCATCGAGTAACGTGGTGACTGATCTCACCTTCAAGCTACTTTTGAAAACTTCATTCTTGCTTTCCATTTCCATTCTGTATTTATCTGATTTCAGCCTCCTACAAGGATCTTGTCCTGCTCCTGTCTGTCACTCCAGTCTGCCTCCAATATTCAAGCATTTCAGTCAATCTCTGCACCTCTAAACTGTCAGGTAAGAGTCAGCTCCTTGGAAATTTTTATTCCCAGGAGATTTGATCACCAGAACCAACCTAAACTTAAACATTAGATAAACTTACTACACTCAAGCAAATTAACATGTGCAGTTCCTCAGGTAACTTTAATAAAGATACATGGTAGAGACAAATCACAAGGTTGGACATCAGGAGAAATTTTTTCCTGGAAAGGGTAGTCAGGAATTGGAAGGGGGGCATTGGTGGAGTCCCCATCCCTGGAGGGAAGGCTTGGACATGGCACTCAGTGCTCCGGGCTGGTGACAAGGTGGGGAGTGGGCACAGGTTGCACTCCATGGTCTGGGAGGGCTTTTCCAGCCTCAGGGATCCTGGGATTGTTTTCTTTATTATTAAAACAGTATATTCCCTGCATTGAACAGCTAACCCAAAAATGAAATTAAAAAAAGCCCCTCACCTTTCAGTCCTGGGTGTGCGTGGCTTCCAACAACACCTCCAGCTGACTGCACTGTATCCCTTGTTCTCCTCTGGGTGCTTTTCTTCCACAGCTCCCGCAGCCTTGCTTGTCAGCTGGACCTTATTCCAGGGCCGTGCAGAATCCCCAGGGGCACCATCCCCAGAGCAGCTCACTCGTCCTCCCCCTGCACTGGCTCAGCAGGCTCCTCGTGCTGCTGCAGGCAGCGAGCAGCCCATGCTCTGTGGGAGAGAAAGCCAGGGTAAGAGAGGAGACCACTCAGCAGGCACAGCCAGACCTGGAATTGGACACAACCGGGAGGGTTGGGACAGAGCAGCTGCTCTGCAGAGAATGATCCCGAGGGAAGTGCCTCCAAAACAGTTGTGGCTCTCAAGGTCAAGGGAAGGACTTGATCCTTATTCTCCCCCAGCCTCTTTCTAGGTATTTTAGACTGGCAGGAAACAGCTACAAAAATCCCAGAATGGTTTGGGTTGGAACCAACCACCTAAACCACGCCCAGAATGGTTTAGGTTGGAAGGGACCTTAAAAATCATCTTGTTCCAAACCCCTCCTTCAATGTTTCCTAGAAAAAGAGTCCTGCTCAGCGCACTGTTCCTCAGATGGGAAAAAAAGCCCCTAAACTCTTGCTGCTCTTCATTAATTACAGCTTAAAACCTTATGTGCCTTCAGTAAACCGCAAGTGATCTTAAAGAGAGGTTCGAGAGCATTCACCAGATTGCAGAAAACACAACGGTAATGTTTCTTGTCTGTTCTCATCAGAACAAGGGGGCACTTTAAACAAAGACCATTTTGTGAAGAGACTGCAAAAGTACTAAAGAAAATATAAAGTGCAAGGCTTATTTTTCAAATGAAAACGCCAGTAAGAGATGAAAATTGCGAGTGTAAATTTCTTTCAAACAACAGAAAGGCTTGCCTTTCACAACAGTAGTAGGTTCCAGGAAAAACTAAGTGAAACCCACCAGAATGTATTTTTAATATGCAGTTAATGGGCAGATGACGATTTGCACAGAGCCACAGCACCAGCCTGGGAGCTGCAGCAGGCACAGGAGCCTCGAGATGAGCAGCAGAGCTGGAGCTGCTGCACCAACAAAGGTGGCAGTAGAGGATTATCTGAACCAACAGCTCTTGTCTTCAAATCGCTTTTTCTTAATTAAAAAAAAAATCAATTAGAAGCACTTTTCATAGGTAAATAAGACAAAGCTTTGGTCCAAATGATGAGAAAAAAAATCTGTGCAATGCCATGGCTGAAAGCCTTAGGAACACAACCTATAGGATGAGTTTGGCTGGCAAGGAAGCAGGGCAGAGTTCCTTTAACCACGCAGGAAATCACAGCTGAAACAAATCTCCGTCTTCCAAGTTAGAGCCACAAATACTCTAAAACTGCTGTAAACGTTCTGGAGCCATTCAGAAATAAGTTCTTTAATTCTTTGTCATAGGGATGAGTAGAGATGGTTGTGTAAGGAGCTGGTGTTGAAGAGTAATAATCCCCTTGGATGTGAAGGAACTTGGAGCTACTGACCACACAGAACATCCCTCAGCCATGGGTCACATGCTTCAAATTATAATACTCATGAAATTCAGCAACACTTCAGGAGAAAACCAATTGTGCTCCAAAGTAGGAAATGCTCCTGGTTTTCAGCGGTACAAACCAGAACTTTTCTAAAGCTTCTGAAACAAAGTTACCCACAAAAAGGACATGTAAGAAGTAGAGGCGTTGGAAACTCCAGTGTTGGACCTACTGAGGTGGGATTAATTCACCTCTGATGCACAGATTTATCGCGAAACCATCTGGAATCACTCCTTTGCTCTAAAAGGCTCCTGCCTTAGGCTCAACACCAAAGGGGGAAGAATAAAGTAAATGGTACAGCCAGAACTCCTGAATGCTTGGATTCCTAACTTTCGAAAAGAATTCTTTGATTACAGCCTTTGTACGGAATGCACACGTACACACACAGACACGGATCACCCCGGTGTCAAAGGCTGTGCAGCTCAAAGAGAAAGATTCCTCTCCAAAACAAAGGCTGGCTCTCCAAGACTCGCTTTCTATCACAAATATTCCCCACTCTCGTCCTCTGGTGACACAGAGAAAGCAGCACCAATTGCACAGAAGCTGCTCTCAGACAAGTGACATTTAGCCCAGTGTTCCTCCCGTCGCTGGCAATCTTCCCCCGCTCCAGTGTGCTCACATTAAAAAGAATTCAGAGGTGAGCAAGAGCTCCTCGGAATATGTCAAGGACTGGGGGGAGAAAAGCAGCATTAGGGAGGAAAATCCATTAGAAAAATGAAAAACAAGATCAAGCCAACCAGGAATCTCACATTGCAGGACTACCAAGTTGCCTTATTAAATTGCATGTAAGGAGAAAAATAAACAAAAGGGGTACAATTAGGAGAAGCAGAGACTTACCCAGTACTGAAACACCTGAAAGTCTCCTGGAATTCAAATAAGATATGAAAAAAATGGAGAAATTTAATTATATTTGCGGGCCTTTTCTCTATTAAAATCCACATGTGAACATACTTTTCCTCTCTTTTCCAGAGAAGTGCGTGTGTACCTAATGTGTGTGGGAAGAAAGAGAGGCTCTAATATTAAGGCATTTGTTCTAAAAACTTCTCTTCTTCTCTGTTTTCACCCACCAGACTTCCCTGTCTGATCCATCTTTCCCTCTCCTTCAAGGTTTTTCTTCAAGGGTTTGGGTTCAGCAAGGAAGTGGTCAAAAAAGTCCTTGAATACTCACCCCAGAGCAAGAAATTTGGGCAGGAGATAAAAGGTTAAGCAGCCTACAAAGTGCAAAGGTTCAAAAGTTTCAGGTGCTCAACTAAATCCAGAGGTGTGACCTTAATTAAACCATCAAATTGCTCTATGACTCAGAATAAAAGTACAGCGTGTCCCATCCTCTCCTATTTCCATCAAATACATGTCCAGGACATAAAGGGCTCCAGCTAATTAAGAAGGATTGCTGAAATCATGTAAAGCATCAGCAAAAACTCAGAGGTAGGGTCATTCATCTTAAAAGGGAGAATAAAAAATTAACAAAATCACTTTGCAGCACTCGAGGCGAAAAAGTTGAATTATTCCCATCCTTAACTTAAAATACTTTGCACTTAAAACTTTGCAGGCTGGGGTTCCCAAATGGGAAATACATGTGCTTTGGACCTCAGTAAACACAGCATAGAATGTTTCACTACGTGCCTGTTCATTAACATTTATGAATGTATTAATTACAGCAATTCTTAACTGTGCTCCCAGTACAAAAACACTGCATACATTAAAAATTGACTGAAACCATATTAAAACTCTCAAATTTAAGGATGGGAGTTGCCAAGGTTCAAAGAGCAGGGGATCATAACAACTGGCTAAAAGTACACAAAATAAACCAGTTCAAATATCAGAAGTTATTTTTCCCGTACAAAGCTGACTGTATTAACAGGGGTGTTTCCTATGAGAAGACATACAATAATTTGAGTAATTTTAAAGTAAAAGGTTAATGGCTATAAATTACAAAAAACAGCCCTCCACTGGTAGAGACAAATCATCTCATTAAGCCTGGTGACATTCCTGGATTCAGTTGTAACAGAACTGCACCAAGCAGTACTTCAGTAGCCTTTAACTGATTTATTTTCTCAGTCATTATCAAGTGTAAGAAGGAATGAAAGTTTCCCAGTGCCAATGAATGAACCTCATTTGGGGAGGAACCCAGGGATATTTTCAGATCAGGGAAACAGAGCCTTGTGAAGAGATTTCCTGAGATCAGAACAAACCATTGTAGTGAGGTGAACACGACCAGGAGCAGACCCTGGTGATGGGATCCAAATCCAGATAAAGAGTGGCAGCTACATGGGAAGAAACCCTCTCCAGAAGCAGTTTTCTGACTCAGTTCCTACATCTCCTCTTTGTTCTCCTCTCCAAGCCTGTGTTCTGGCAAGAATACTCCCTCCCAGAGTGCTGCTGGCATCTCATCACTGATACATCTGCTTCGAGCCAAGGCTTTCTTCATCTTAATGGAAAGATCTTCATTAGCAGAAAACTGCCAAATGATCTATTTGTCCTCAGAGGTAACCAAACCTCCATATTGATTTCTTATTTAACTGATTCCCTCTATAACAACTCCGGATTCCAGGTTCTCCCTATCATCCTCCGTTCTTTCTTTACTGCAACACAGATATCTAACTCCTCCCCAAACCCAGAAAAATGAATATATCTATTTGATCAATGCTTGACTTACGGCACCAGTCAGTGCAACTACAGAAATACTTTATTTTTACAACTAAATATAACAGTAGTTATACTTTCAGTTGCCACAGCTAAAACAGTTAACTTGGATTAGTGTATTTTTAAATAATTTAAATAATCTGGTTAATAATTGCCAAAATGGAGATGATGTTGAGCTGGGGATTGCAGCAGCTGAAATTAGATCCATTACAGTATTTCTCCCATTTTACCTCCAAGCTAGGCCTGAGTTTTGTAAATAAAGCTGTGATCTACTTCCCGGAAGCAGAATCCTGGTCACACACGTAGGAATTGCCTTCCTAACTTTCACATTTCTTAAGAGAAATCCTACTGGCAAAAATTCCATCAGGCAACTTCTGGAATTCCTCAGAGCACATCATACATTATGAAACTCTGGATGTGAGGGAATGGTTCAATTCTGGCCCCAGCAGAAATTTGAAAGCCAGGCCTTTACTTAAAGCTTTTCAAAATACAGGTGAATGCCCTGTGCCTGGTTAAAGGGATCTGTCCCAGACTTGTCCTTCACAGAATCCCTGATGGGTTTGGGTTGGAGGGACCTCCAATCCCATCCAGTGCCACCCCTGCCACGGGCAGGGACACCTCCCACTGTCCCAGGCTGCTCCAAGCCCCAGTGTCCACCCTGGCCTTGGGCACTGCCAGGGATCCAGGGGCAGCCACAGCTGCTCTGGGCACCCTGTGCCAGGGCCTGCCCACCCTCCCAGGGCAGAGCAGAAAATGCAATTCCATAATCAAGGCCGTCACGGTATTTAAATATTTCATGGCAATGGTTTTGCTCTAGGCTGGTGCTGTGCAGTTTAGAAATAAGCAATTCCAGTCAGCCTATGAAGTTATTCAAGGCAGGGGCAAAGGATTTTCAGGTGCCCCTGGTTTCCAGTACCTACTACACCTGAACAGACGCTGGTATTTTAATTTAAATCCATTGCACATCGTCTGTTTTATGTTTAGAAATTTCAGACTTTTCATTGAAGAATATTGAAATGAATTCCAAACTTTAGGATGCAGATGAGGCGGGCTGAGCCATAACCCATTTTACAGACAAATCCAGAGCTGTGCAGCCACATACCCTGAAGTGGCATGACCAGCTCACTTCCCCTCATGCCCCTCAGCAGAATTAAGAGCTGCACCTCAGACAGCCCAGCAATTTTCTGCTTGACAAACAGCAATAAATGACAGCGTTTCCAAGGAGCACACACGGAGCCGTGGGATGGCCTGTGTACATAAATATAGATACACTTGGCTTGCTCTGCGACCGAACACCTGAAAAGCAGCAAGACAAGGGAAAACTAAGTTTTCAAGAACAGCAGGAAATGCACCACCAGTATATTCAGTATTTCCTCTGTAAAATGTACTGTGTGTTCCACACAGGACACAAAACACCAAAGTTATGCAAGTTAAAGTTTTTAAAGGAAATCTCAAAGTTGGACTCCACAATTTTTATTGCATTCTACTCAAACTTTTAACATTCTGAGTATGTTGCCTACTTCTGACTTTAATCCAGAAAAAGAGTTTAACCTGGAGCCAGGATTCCATAAATAAATAAATAAATAAATAAATAAATAAATAAATAAATAAATAAATAAATAACATTTCAAAACAAAAACAAACCTGAAAATACTTAAACCTCTTGCAAGCTCACATAAAACTGTCCATTATACCTTTTCTTATTGGAACTTTTCATCCAATTTGCAATGAATCAAAATAAATATTGGAATTTCCTGCAGATATAGCCCCACCCGCCTCATTCTGAGCTACGTTTGAAGAATTTAAGTTTAGCTGTCAGTGCTCTGAAGTAAACAAAGTATTAAAGATTAAGAAGTCTCCTCCTATGGTTGTGATGTTTAGTCAGCTCATAAACACTTTATAAAGTCAGCCCGGTGCAAAGACACAGAGAGTTTATCTCTAATGTGATATTTAACTTGAATTTTACTGGAAGCCATGATCAAAATTAAGATTATTGAAATCTCCATTAATCATGGGTGCAAACTTAGACTTTCTCAATATTTCTGACTGTACCAGCAATTAATATTTTCTATATTGAGTCTATCCACCAGGTTGAGAAAATCTAAAAATACCCCAGTGCTAAGAGTGCTGATTTCTCTGTCTGCTGCACAGGCAGCTTTTCTGCTCCTCGTCTGCAGGGAATCCTCTGCCTGGTGCCTCCACATCCCATATTCAAAGAGAGATTTCAAATCATGTTCTGGCATTTCTCCAGCATTAACTCTGACAGAGTCAATTCAGCAGGGAAATGCCAGATTTCACCAAGCTGCTGAGGGGGTGGGGTTGGCAGTGCTTTGCTAATGCCCCTCCCTCTGCCCGCTTTTATTGCAAATAATTTTCATACATATTTTCCTAACCAAATTTGATTTTGTCAGCATATCCAGTGGGTTTACAATACAGGTATTTTTGCTGGAAATGTCAGTGTTCTAAATGTGATTCCTGATGCAGCCTCTCACAGGATATCGAGAAATAGCCAAGTAAATTTATTCTTTCTATCTAAATGTCAGTTTAGGTGTAAAAAACCCTAAATATCATGAAGAGAAGAGGTATGTGCACTGTGTTTCTAATGTGATGACTTGGATAAGAAACAAAATTAAATCTGTTTTGTGTGAGAATACTGAACCCTACAGTGGAGGATGTCAACAGCCCCTCTGTAAAAGGAAATGTATATTACAGATATAAATAATTTTACAAGACCCTTTTTATTGTAATCATAAAACCTCAAAGACATGATGGAATCAAAGCCATATTAGAGTTTAAAATACCATAAACCAGGAGCTGTTATATCCCTGGCATGCAGGATAATTTAAAGGAAGACATAATCCCTAAATCAAAATTTATCTCGCATCAGTAATAGGAGAAATGTGTTTTCATCATCAACTTCCCATCCAAGATCCTCCACGAAAGTCAACAATGCCTCCAACAATAAAAAATACTGGAGGAAAGTTGGGGTCTTTGAATGGATAAATAACTGGTTATGGAGATGGGGACTGAAGATGGGTGGAGAGATGAGTGCTTGGGCCAGGCTCACCTGGAGCCCTGGGACAGCCAAGCCAGGAGCTGCCCTGCCCAAAAAGCCAGAATTACCCTGGGAAAAGAGGGACTGGGAAGGTGACATTCTGTGGATGAGATGAAGGAAGTCCAGGCAGAAATGCTGAGGGCCACCTGCAAATATCTGCAGAAGGACCCTCCCTGTCTCAGTGTCTGAGCAATCACCGTGATGGATGAGAGGCAACGGGAAGAGAACATCCTGGCTTTCCACACAAAATGATGGAGACCTGCTGAATGCTGATATGCAGGAGCAACAACGTGGGGCTGCAGCTATTAGTGTTGTGAGGAAATTGGCTCAGACTCCTTGCCAGTCACTTAAAAAGCAAAAAAAAAGAAGAATAGAAAACAGAAAAAAAATTAAGAATCCAGTGTTTCTTTGCAAAATCCACAGTGCAAACTTCTTGCACATAATTCGGATTCCCCCACCTCAACAACTGTATCAGGGACTTAGAAAGGGTTCAAGGGTGGGAAAGAAAGCTGATTCCTTCCAGTCAGGAAAGGGAGATGTCTCACAGAGGGATGAGAGGGGCTTGGCACACCCAGAGCAAAGAGTGACAGCCCAGCCTCGGGATTAGAGCATCCACACCAGTTCCAGACAAAAAATAGGCTGTGGACTTTCCTGCGTGGCCTGTAACTGGGCAGAGGAACTTTGCTTCAAGACACCACGAGTTTCCGTGGGCCTAAAAGGACTCTCAACATTTATGTGGAAGCCAGACCTCCTGGATGTACCCCTGACTCACCAGCTGCCACAGCCTGCGGAGCCTGGGAGAGTTTGCTGAGGAATCTTTATTACAGCCTTGATCTAAACTCACATTGTCATGCTGCTTTCCAAGGGAAGAACCCTAAAAATGATAGAAAAGCAGGAAAACAGCAGAGAAGAATCTTTCGTGTTGAGCTCAAAGTGGCTGTGAGGCAGCTGGAGCATTCCTGGAGATGTGGGGGTAGGAACTCCGGGAATGGAAAAACAAAGCTCACACTCAGCTGTGTGGTTTTCCTCGGGCATTCCCGTCTCTGGAGGGAGCTGGAGACCTGGTTTGTGGCTGCACTGGTGAATCCCACCAGCACCCACTCGGACAGGAGCCAGCAGTGCCCCAGGCTGGTGCTGTCCCAGAGCCTCCTCTGAGATCTCTGCCCCCAGCCCTACTCCAGCCTTCACCCAAGTGCCCTCTACTCTTTTAGGACTGGCACATCCCCTCAACCTCTTTGTTAATCAAGACAATTCCCTGATCCCATCAGCAACCCCTGGGCCACAGCATCTTCACCCAAGTCAGCACCAAAGGTTGGTCAATACGCAGGCACGTGAGAATGAACAAACACTGAGCCCATGTGAAACAGGGACAGCTTGGATGGGGATGTAGGATCTTCCCTTGCAGGATCCCTGCCTCTTAGCTCAGCACCTAAATTCTAGGCTAGAGGTTTCATTTGCTCAAGGTTACCCAGATATCTTTAACAGAGCTCTGAATCAGACTCCAGTCTCGTGGAAGATTCTACTTGCAAAGCTTTGTCGGCACAAAAAGATTTATTTTTCTTGGTTCTACTCTACTATAAATAATAAGCCTCCCTCTGTAACACCTGAAAGCTTATTATGTGCTTCAGTAAAACTGTTCATAATTATTCAGTTATCTGATTATGTTTGCCCTTTTGTGTATTTGAGCACCTCAGAGAGACAGAGGGAATTAAAGCATTTACAAACCAGGTAAATAATTTATTTTCACATCATTTGCCCTCCCATACTGCATATTATTATATGCAATCAGTCACCTAAACTACAGTCTGCCACCACTTTCTGTGTTTCTGAATGGCCACTAACATCAGCTGTAAGGAGGATTTCTATTGAACACTGATATTCTTGTTTGGACATGAATACCCTGTGTCTGTGTGGATATAGATCCCCACAGAAGGAAACCTTGTTCCCTGAATACTGGATAAAACAAAAAGCCATCAGAAACGCTTGCAAGGAGCCTGAGCGTGACTGATAAGGGAGCTGTATAAATCTCCAGCAGCCACTTGCCAACTCAATTCTGAAACATTCAGCTGATTCCAACTGCAGATTACTGATTTTCTCCAACCATCCCCATTCTCATCTTCCGCTAAAAATATTCATTTACCCAAAGCAGCAGAGAGGCAGCCCAGGACACCCAAACTTCGATAAATCACAGATATCGATTTAATCTCATGCAAGTGAAGCTTCCCGCTGTCCTTTTAAAACAAACAAGGAAGACTCAGAGGCCTGCACATAATCACTGAATTACAAAGAACAGATGTGCAACATTAACAAGGAAATGCTTATGCTGGCAAGGAGCAAGGACTATAAAACAGCACGCACTGTACCGAGCCAGATTGGCTTTTCAATGACTCATACTTATGAGATTACAAACAAGAAGGAACAAAAATTAAATGGTTCATTTGACTGGGCCTAATACACTTTAGTTACTTTAAATTAACTGCTAATTGTGCCATTTCTTCCTCTTCTTCTTTTCCTTCTGATTTCTTGGTTGAAATGCCTTGATAGAGGGAAAATTATTACAAACCCCACACAACTGCTATCTGTGCATTTACCTGTCCTAAATGCATGATTACTGCAAGCATTCCCTTCAAAACATGCACTCATTTCTCTGAAATGAAAGCACCTCTCTGTCAATTGCCTGTTCAACCTGTTACTACACCAAGTATGCACAGGATTAATTTTCCTTTTTTTTTAAAACCCGTTCTACAAAGATTTTATCTTGTTCATTCCCTGAGCAACCTGGGGTAGTGGAAGGTGTCCCTGCCCATGGCAGGGGGTTGGAATGAGGTGAGCTTAAAGGTCCCTTCCTACCCAAACCATTCTGGGATTCTGTGATAAAGCCAGGCCTATTTCTCACCCTGCATTGACAGAGGGAGAGAAAAGAACAGGGGTCACTTCTTGCAGTGGTACTAAGGGAGGGTGTCCAAGCCATATCATGAATAACCTGATATGGATAACGGAGATGAAGAACCACTCTGAAGTGCAGGACAACGGAGGCTCAAATGCAAATACCAATGGAAATTCATTGCATTATAATTAACATAAAAACCCCACTGCCTGCCTCTCATACACACATATTTTCTATTTCTGTGCCTGTCCTACAAACACGCCCTCATCTCTCAAGCCACTTCATGGTTTATTGATCCCATGACTTGGGTTGCAAGAAATGAAAAAGGACTTTCCCTCTGCACGATTTGATGGTCACTTCACATTTACGGGAGCTGGACATCAATGATCCCCATGGGTCCATTCCAGCTCAGGATATTCTGTGATTCCAATAAAGGAACATGTGTGGCAAGGGGAGATTGCTGCCCATCTTCCCTCGTGGTGCCAGGGAGAAATCAGGGTCAGTCTCATACAAACAGAACCTTCCCACCTGTCTCTATCACAAGTACTTTAGGATGTTAATATTATCTCCTGACATTGCGCAAAACACATAGAAATTAATGCTTTAACTGCTTGCTTGTATGGACCCAAGCAAGATCTACACACTCAGGTCGAAAAGAATCATAACCAAGATGGAGCACGTTGGGAAAATTTTACCACTCCAACTGGTGATGAATGGACCTACTTAGTTTCTTATTAATTTATTTTTTCCTATTTCTCACAGAGATGCCTGTATGTTAAAGCAGAATTCCTCATTATGACCAACCTGGATTAATTTTTGATAGCACTAGGGACAGATTTTCTTCCTAATATGCACTGGGAATAAGAAAGATGGAGGCAGTGAACGCCTTAGTTTTTTACTACGTCCACTGGTGGGGGAAGCAGCAAATCCTCATTTGGTAAATTCTGGCAGCAATTATTTCAGCATAACTATTAAAAATTCAGGTTTTATTTGCAATCAGAGTCTCTCAGGCTCCCATTTAAGAGGCCTCCTTGTGCCTTCATCTCCCAGAGTGATGAGTCCTTTGGCTTCATATCATCCCTAAGCATTCGTGCCCACAAAAGTTGAATTAAATCACTTCATGCCTTTTTTGACTTCAGCAAAATGGACAATTCGTTTTTGTCTTGCAGCAAATCAAGCACCCTCAAATCACTTCTATGCCTCTTTCCACCACAATGTTGAAATTCCAACCAGATTTTCCAGCCTAGGAATGATCTTGCCACTACTTCCTGTGGAAATACCCCCACTTGTGGGCCCAGGCTGATATTGCCCTGTATTTATTTAGTATTATTACACATATCCACATAGGCTTGTTCTTAAGACCACAAGAGAAATTACAGATAAATTTGACTGGCTGCAGCCTTTTAGACTGAAATTTTGGGCAATAAGGGAATTAACAGATCGTGATGTTTCTTACTCTTCATAAAGAAGAGCACTGAAGCAGTTGACAAACTGCCTTCACTAACCTGAGGGAGCAGCAAAGGGAAGAGACAGAAGGTGATGGAAAGAAAGGAGCAGCTGGAAAAAAGAAAAAAGCTGAAGTAAAAACCCTGCTTGGTTTCAATGTTTAATCACATTTATAGTTAAGGGTAAGAAGCAGCATCTCAGAGCCCCATTAGGGCCCTTGTGAGGAAGTCCACTACCCCGTATTGCAGAAATGATCCTTTACCCTTCCCAATCCAAACCCTGATATTCATAATCCTATTGGAACAGAGTTTTAAAATGCATGATTTCTGTTCAAATTCAGAAGAAATTTTGAAATAAAATGGCAAGAAAAAAATGCAAAAAGCAACCTCCCAGCTGTGGTGAACTTTCCAGCTCCATTTCAATCCCAAGTTTTTTAATTTGTTCAAGGCTAAGAGAGCCTGAGCACTTCACATTTCTGTGCTTCTGCAGCTCCTTTCACACCTAAGCTGCAGTAAAATGCACAGAATGATGGCAGCACCTGTGTTATTCAGGATACATTTTCCCTACTGGCACAAATGCACCATGCCACTCAAATTAAGACTTCATAGCAAGATGGCAAATTTCCCAAATCGCACTCTTAATCTCTCCCATCCACTTGACAGAAGAGAAAAGATAATTAAAACCCACTGTTGGAACAACAACAGAACATTCCACCTGAACAAGGAGAAAGATCAATGTACAAAAACCAGAGAAAAATGGAAAACATTAAAAAACTAATTAAAAAAAATTTAAGTGCCCTACCAACAAATTGATTTCCGCAGAGAGGTCTACAGGGCATTCACTTTCAGGGATCACAGCACTGATTTTCTTACAGAGGCAGAACAAGTATTTACAGTCATTTGGATTCCTCAGTGCATTGAATTATGCAGCTGGCAAAACACAAGACAGAACAAGCGGGTGTCCATCAAGACCATGGACAAGACCCCCAAGCAATTCCTCCATAAGGCATAAAAAAACCCCAGTAGTTGAGACATCAAATTGTTAATAAATATCTCTTTTTATTATAAGGTACCAGGGAGAATGACAAAGCCCCTCGTGAAATGACCCAGGGTGTGTCCTAAAGGTCTCATAAGACAATTCCTGAAGCAGAAAAGAGATGAAACTCGTTTTTACTGTGTTACCCTGCAGCATTTGAAAGAAAAGGCTCATAAACCACCAGGCCATGCAACATCTGCATGAACTACCTGGAGTGTAGCCACAACAGGGGACATCACCTTCAGGCAGCCCAGAAATCAGTGCAGGGAGCAGGACAATCAAACTGGGTCACTTCTGTTAAAATGCCCTGTGTACTGCCTTTATCCACCTCTTCCTGCTCCAGACCCCCAAACGATTTGAGGAAAAGATGAATAATTCGGCTGATCATGTGAACTTTGAGAGGAATACCTGCTAATCCCATCCCCAGCAAGGGGAGCATGTGGCACAGACCCTCCACCCTGGGGACACGTTTAATGCCAGGGAGCTGAGGGGCTCTGGAGGCACCACTCTGCCAACCAACAACACCCAGCTCGCCAAACAGGCAGCTTAAGCCCAGACCTGACTTTGTTCCTGGGATATGATTCCCAGAGAGCCTAAGGAGATGCACAGCACAGCTGATGGACAATGCTGTGTCAGGCCCTGAGAATCCAGCACTGTCTTACCCTTGCAGATGTTTTCAAAGAAGCAGCCATGTGCCCTGAGACAGCCAGGGGGGAAGGACAGATTCTGTCACTTCAGGGTCAAGCCTCCCTGGCACCAAAAATCATGTCACTTCCCAGTGACCAGCTCTGAGGCCAAGATAAAACGGCTTCAGCAACTGCTCTTTTTAGAAGTGAACAGTGTGTTTCCTGCTGTGGCTGGAATATGTCGAATAATCACAGTTACCCTTTGCCAAGGGTGATTTCCATGGTCTGAAACGCAGCCTCCCCGTGAATTTTGTGGTAATCAGATTCTTCTTTGCCTATTTATGTTCTTCTCTGTTTATTTAGGGAGGAGCATTACCACCATGAGTATTTCAGCAGGGCCAGGACAGGGGAGTCAGGCAGGATGAGAAGGAATAACAGACAGGAATAATTGGTACAACAGACCGGCACATTCCAGCTCCAGCTCAGGCTGTGCTGACATCAAGTCCATGCATCCCAAATCCACCTAGCAGCCGAGCATCCCTGGCAAACATCATCCTGGGGGGCAAGAAAAGGAGCATGAAGCTGTTTATGTTTGCACCTGACCAAGCACCATATGAATTTTTGGACAACTCGGGGCAGAAGCGGCCTTTAAATCACACTGTCCACCCGGGCTGGGTGACACAGGTGGCCTTGGAATACCAGCTGCCCCTGGAGCAGGATGCTCTGCCTGGGAATGTGGTCTAACAACTCCAACACTGTGCAAGGCTCTCAGTGGTGGGCTGGGAGGGGCATCGTGTGCTGCTCGTGGTGCTGAACTGTGCTGAAGTCAGTCTGGCTCATCCTGATAAAGAGGTAAAGATGTGGCAGATGTGGTGAGGAATTATCTAAAATTTCTAGGCTGACCCAGCTGACTTGGAGACATCTGACAGATGTCAGTCCTATGCAAGTCCAGTCCACTTTCCCTGGGGTAGGTTCTTTACCATATTCCTCCTCGGAGCATGTGGAGGCTCCTCCCTTGGGTTTTGAGGAGGATACCCCTCAAGGCTGAGTGAAAGAGATTTGCCCATGAGCATTGGTCTGGGTGAGTTACATCAATCTCTGATAATTGTTTCTTCTTGCTGGTTTTAATATAATTGCTTTAATATTGCTTTGCTATAGTGCACTACCCGATTTTATACCATAATAATAGTTTTAGCTTTTATACTGTGTGGTAAATAATTCTGATTGAGTTCTTTTTGTCTAATCATTAATCATAATAAGTAATTCATTTTTATATAAATAGATCTGATTTGCCATCATTAATCCTGCAGGACAAAGTGACTTAAACCACTGACCAAGCCTGGACCTAGGACTGGATCCAGCCACCCCCAGGCTCCTCTTGGAGGAGGAATTTAGAAAGCCAGGGCATCCTTTCTGCACCTTGTGACTCACCAGGAGCTTCTCTCAAACTTTTGTCTGAAGCTCCCACTCCACCCACGACAGCTGCTCCCCGCTGTTTCCTTGTGCCAAACAACCACTGAACAGACCAAAACCTTCCCTGCCCCAAGCAAGCTCAGGTGAGGAACAAAGCAAAATTTCTGTCAGGTTGGCTTGCGGTGACACAAGGTGTTACTTTTCTTCCTTCACAGGGAGTTTGAAAGGAAAAGGATGCACAGGGGCTGTGGCACCTCCTCTGCCTGGCCCTGGCTCTGGCTGAGCATCAGGGGTGCAGGTGCAGACGGGAGTTCTCCACGTCTGCTCCTCCCTGCAGTTCTCACTCCATTGCCCCTTTATGCCTGGATGTAGCTCTGGGAAGTCTCTCAAGTTACACACTTCTCATCTCCCCCAAGCCTTAGAAATCAGAGAGAATGTTTGAAGAACAGAATTTCACGGAGGACTGGTACTTACAATACAAACACCAGGCAATAATGGTATTTATATATTTATATACACACACATGCCTATCCACTGCAGCAAATTCTGCTCAGCTGAACAGCAGGCTCTGTTTGCCAGCTCAGATGTGGAGCCCAGCTGCAGCACTGGCCTTGCTCCCACACCCAAGAGATCCATATCAAGTGTTTGATATTCTCTGTGTCCTGCTTTTTTCTCTCTGAGACGAAGGATGCTTATGTTCTACAGCAATCAAAATAAGTTCAAGACTCCTTAAAAAACCTAAAAAGGTGATCAAAATGTGTAACAGAAGCTAAGAAACAGCATAATTAACACCTAATTTCAGAGGAAAAAAAGAACAATGCACACATCCCTTTCTTTCTGCATATGGAAGTACAGAAATGCCCAGAACTTGCATTGTCTACTTAAAAAAATGTTAATTATCTACAATCCTGCATTTCCCAGAACGGTTTGGGTTGGAAGGGATCTTGAAGCTCATCCCATTCCACCCCCTGCCCTGGGCAGGGACGCCTTCCACTGTCCCAGGCTGCTCCAAGCCCCAGTGTCCAGCCTGGCCTTGGGCACTGCCAGGGATCCAGGGGCCGCCACAGCTGCTCTGGGCACCCTGTGCCAGGGCCTGCCCACCCTCCCAGGGAACAATTCCTGCCCAATATCCCATCCATCCCTGCCCTCTGGCACTGGGAAGCCATTCCCTGTGTCCTCTCCCTCCATCCCTTGTCCCCAGTCCCTCTCCAGCTCTGTTGGGACCCCTTCAGGTACTTCAAACTCTCTTTGGAGGCTTGGCAAGGCTCAATAATAACTACCACTAGTGGCAATAATAACAATAATAACAAAAATAACAATAATAAAAATAACTTCAAACTTCCATCATGAATACTATGAACCAATGAAAGCAGTATCAAATATTTAATGTTTGCTGGGAAAACCTTCCCCAGAAGATCATTAACAAGATGTTAATTTCCACCTAATGCTTTACAACATCAGCCATTAATAAATTATGCGTACAGCAGGAATTAGCTTTACCATAATGTTCTCAAACAACATGTGCCATTCCCAAATATCTTGAGCAAGGGACTTCTTATTTTTGTTGAGGGGGTGGGTTTTTCAACAGGGTTGATTTGTTACTGTTGCTTGATGTTTTGGGGTAGGGTTTTTTCTGGTTGGTTGGGGTTTTTTAGGGTTGGGATGGGCACACAGATATCCACACTTCTGGAGAGCAAAGAGCCCATCTAATGGATTCTGTAATTTCTAATACTAGAAACTCTTTGGCATGAACGATTTTCACAAATTGATCTGAATTTAGCTAGGATAGCAACGACAGAAAGTGCATCTATTTTTGAATGAAATTCCAAGTGCCACCAAGAGCTATCTTTGAGGAAGAGCTACGAGCTAAACCAGCTCCAGGTCTCATCATGCCACACACACGGCTCTCATTCCTGAAAATTATTCTCCTTTGCTGGAGCAGACACATATTTGAAAATAAAACACACAGGCAAAGACTGCCACCAAAAAAACCTGCTTAATGCCATTCCCACCTCACAAGGTATTTGAAGGTTTCCTAGTTGGGGGAGGCCTCGAGAATGCTCTTTAGCCCATCTTGCTAATCAGCAAATCAAAATACTTTTTTATAATTCTCGTTACGAGGAGGGAAGATTTCTTTAGCTGGGGACCTCTCCACACCGACTGGAATGGCCTCAGCTGTTACACAGAGGATTCATGGCTGTATGTGTTAAAAACAATGGAATTGATGCAATTAACACGTTTAAATTGAGCTCTAATTTTTTAAGTTACTTCAAGCAACACATTCAAATTTAGCTCTGATTTTCTAGGTTATATCAAGCAACAGTGATGCTACAGCTGAGACTAAAGACCTGAAATACACCGTTCCTCTGGGTGCCACAGCAAGTCCCAACCACAGGGAATTCCAGCAGCAGGGAATGCTGCCATGGAGGTGAGAAAAGGTCCACTCGGGGTTGATCCCAGCTCCCACCCACCGGCCAGGCAGCAGCTCAGAACCTGTCAGATCATCTTCATCTCACTGCTGAAGCCCCTGCAGCTCTCCCTGCACGCACTGCGGGGTTCCAGGCATCTGTGGGATGGTTATTCCTCACCACACGGATGGAGCAGAGCTTTTCCTGAACCTCCAAACACACAAAGGAGCTCCTCTTGCTTCTGTACCCACAGACAGCCCGTGGATGAAGAATCCTCCTAAACTGTGCCAGGTCTAAACAATTTGGCCGCTGCACACAACAGGAGGAATAAATTAGGACAGCTCCAAGATTAATTTTTGCATGTGATTATTAATAGCAAGCAATGCTGGCAGTTACTCACTGCAGCCTGTGGGGAAAACTTCTCTCGGGCAATAACTCCAGACATTGCTGAAAAATCTGAAACATTGCACACAGCATGAAAATACTGAACTTGCCTCTCTGCAAACAGACTGAAAGGAATTATCAAGGACTCCGCTGGCGAGAAACAACAGTTTGTGGTATACAATGCCACAGAACACCAGGTAGTAACAGCAGAAGAAAAGGAAATCTGCTGTTTGCTTTCATTGCTTGCAGACTCAGAAGCTGCTGGTGGGACAAAGTGCTGACAATTTTAGCTTTGGGTTTGTCCACAATGGAAATTTTCATTAAAATAAATGAAAACTCAGAATAGAGAAGACAGAATCCCAGGATCCCTGGGGCTGGAAAAGCCCTCCCAGCCCATGGAGTCCCAGCTGTGCCCAATCCCCACCTTGTCCCCAGCCCAGAGCACTGAGTGCCACCTCCAGGCCTTCCCTGGACACCTCCAGGGATGGGCACTCCAAAGCTCCCTGGGCAGCCCCTGCCAAGGCCTGAGCAGCCTTTCCATGGAGAAATTCCTGCTGCTGTCCAACCTGAGCCTCCCCTGGCCCAGCCTGAGGCTGTTTCCCCTTGTCCTGTCCCTGTTCCCTGGGAGCAGAGCCCGACGCCCCCGGCTGCCCCTCCTGTCAGGTGGAAAGGCAATGAGGAAGCCAACAGAGCCAGCAGCTGCACAGGGATGTCAACAACTTCTTTCAAGAAGAAGCCAACCAGATGCCGGCTATGGGAAGGCTGTGGGCATTAAAAAATAAAATAAAAGTAAGAAAAAAACAACCATAAGCTTTTGACTTTATCAAGACTGGGAGCGAGGAATAGAAGAAGACAGAGCAACACCATCTAAATTTACTGTAAAACTCCCCCACTGTTAAATCAGAAAAGAAAATGTATTATTTATTAAAGAAAAGTATGACTCAAAGTCCTCTAAGTGATCCTTCACATAAAAAAAAAAAGTTATAGGCTGTTCTAGAAGGAGACATGTCACTCATTACATTCAGCACTCTGAAATTCTTTCTGGCTGAAAATTCCTATAAAAATGATACAATATGGGGTTTTTGGTCACTTATAACAAGAAAATAACTTCACTTTGCAGACAGGCGAGAACAATTTTTCCTATCTTTGCTGCGACATCCCCAGATGCCATAAATGGAAATTTTCAGCAGCATGCGCTCAACATAAAAAGCAAAATCATCCAATAAAACCAGACACCTAATGATGGAAGTGGCGGAGTATTAGTTCCTCCATGCAAAGGTATGAAAGAGACCTTTGCCTACCAAAATGGCTCATTTCAAACAAGCAGCAATGGAAATTTTGTGGACTAACAGATGTTGAACGGATCATAAAAGCCAGACGCACTTTACTGCCATCGAAACCGTCGGTGTGTGAAAAGGTGCTTGCACAAGGAAGGACCCTTCCCAGATGTGCTCAGGGAACTCCTGCTTAGGTAATGGTGGGGGTGAAAACCCACCTCCTTCACTGCAATCCCAAATCCCACTGCCTGGGACAAGGACAAGCAGCTAGGGAGAAGCACAGCATTTTCCTTGGAGGTGTCACTGCAGGGGCAGCCGCAGAGCACCAAAGGCGTCCCTGGGCCTGCATTTACGACCCGTGAAGTCGGAATTAACTCGATGTCCTTTGGAAACATCTGTGCCAACCTCCCTGGTTTAACACAGCAGTTAAAGCACAGAACTCACACCGACCAGAAGGATAAATTACGCTTGTTAACTTGGCCTTTGGGATCCCTGAGATCAAGCACACCTCCCGGGCCTGGCTCTTCCCACACGAAGAACATATCAAGGCAGGGATGGCGAGCTGTAATCCGGTGCTGAGTTAACCAGGTTTGAGGGGCAAAGAGAGCAGAAATATTCCCTTTCAATGTCTGTACTTCCAAGCAGAGACAACCAGCAGCCTGCTGAGCAGAGCCTGACAGGGTGGCAGGAGCAGGGTGGGCCAGGGCCTCTCTGCCCCTTGGAACCTTTTCCTGAGCACAGTGTCAACCATGAGATTGTCCAAATGATTCCCAGGCACGCACTTCTGCTGCAGAAATCCCCCAGGCAACCTGGCTCTGCATTCTCCCTGCTGGACGGGGGTCCCACTCATAAAGCAGATCTGGAACCATCCCAAACACACTCCCTCTCTCCTGGGAGCAACTCTATGAGGTCTCACAGCACTGGCCATAAGGGCCCTTCTTGGCCTAATAATGATTTTGACATTACTGATAATATCAGACTTTGATCATCACACCACCAGGGCAGGGTTTCAGGGCTTGCCACAGCAAGAGAGTGACACTCACCCTGAGAAATGTATTTTTCAGAAAACATTGAGCATAAATCTTACCCTGACTTCCATGGCACTAAACCAGCTGCATGTGCAGGAGTGAAAACAGTCAAGGATTGAGTGTTAAAACCAGCTGGGGCTCTAACAGCATCCTCTTCGCCCTCACGAAACCCAGTAAATCCATTTTTTAAATGTCTACCTTTCTGCCAGTTGTGGTTGGAACTGTTCAATGTATTCAAAATCTATCAGTGTGAGGGGGAGAAATGAAAACAGATAAGGACACACAGGAGGCTGCACGATCACATAAGTTGTATTTCCACAGATAAAATAAACCATGAGAGCATGAGGGAGGAAAAACAGAAAGACCACAGGAGAATAGACTGGACAGAAACCATCTTATTAAATCAGTTTTGTTATGAACAGGGCGAGCTCGAGGCCTGTTGAAGTCTGAGACATATGCTATGGACTTATCTGAAATTGAGCCTGTACAGCTGAAAGAGTAAATTTGAATGTTGTGGTTTGCCAGTCTAAAGAAATCACATTTTTCTGGGTTCAGATCCCAATGAACTTATATTGTTCACTGTCAAGTTACATAGAAGAAAAATACATCAGAAGTTTGACAAAATTAGATAAGATCTTTAGGTCTCAATTAATGCTCAACTGAAATTTTTTCTGAAGCTTTATTGGCCAGATTTTCACATCAAATAAGCCATGACACGGAAAAGAAAAGGTAAAATAGTTCCATGACTTGGTGTTATCCAAGCACATCAGTACAGCAGCAAGGATCAGGAGTCAGACTTTCCCTCTCCAGCCAAATAAAATCCTCGCCTTTTTTCAGCTCTCAATGGAAGCCAAACTCCCCTTCCAGAAGTGTCCCGAAAAGTGTTGCTGCCATACACACAAATTAATGGTCACCTTCCGCCTGCTCCAGCTTCCCCATGCTGAAACCTTCAAGGAAATTATCAACTTTCCTTATCACAAGCATCTTCCTGCTCCAGAGGGTGAAAAGAAGAAACAACTATTGGAACATATAAAACAAACCCAAAAAAGTAGTATTATATCCTAGAACTAACAAATGCTCCCTTTCTTTTAATTGGGACATCTGTCTTCTCCCCCCAACAACAACAACAACAACAACAACAAAAATCCTCAAAACATTCAGATCAAAGGAAAAGCTAAAAAGAAAACAAAGGAAAAATCTCAAATTTTTAATCATGGATCCATAGATCTCGGGGGAAATAGCATGAAATGTAACAATGGGTTTTTGTCATTACTTTCTTCCCCCTTTCTTCATGCTTCACTAAGCCCATACACACAGCTTGTTTTACTAAAAAAAAAAACAAAAACAACAAAAAACCCCCAAAACAACAATAAAACATGCTGAGTTTCCAGGAGTTTTTTATACTACAGTTTCACTGGTTTTGACAATGTTTCATATAAAAAGGGGCACAGTTTAAAGAAAAGGGCTCTAGGGGTTACCAATATGACTCATCCTACTTGGTTAATAACTAATAATTATGATAACAGCAATAATAATAATAAACAAAATTGTAATAGTAATAATAATAGCAACGGCAACAATAATAATATTCTTTCAACCTGTCTATGAATAATGAGGAAAGCCTACCAGCCCCTCCTCAAGAGAATAAACAAACCACCTTGTAAAAGATGCTGAACACACTTCCAGCACATTCCTTTTGCCAAAGTATCAGTTTAGCAAACACACCTTTTAAATTTATTCCACCAAAACAATAAATAATTGCTAATATCTGCCTCTATATAAATGCCCTATGAGCAGATTTGACAAAGAGCAAACAAAAAGTGGGACACACGTTTTCCTCCGTGAAAAAGGCTGCAATCTTTAGGATGACACAAGTGACAGGAGCTGGTGCAGGAGATTATGTAGTTGTTAATGGTGACCATCATTCTAAAGGAGCCAAAACTGAGCTAAAGTCATCTAAAGGCCCAGTAAAACAGGAGGAAAATGCCAGCGATGGACCAGTCAAACCCAGCAAAGCGACCTGTAAAGCATCACCAGGGCAGAAAGGGTTTGTGTTGGCTTTCCCCAGAGAGCTGATGATAAACACTTCATCAGGAGTTACAACCTTTCCCAAAGGAAACACTGGAAAAGTGTCCCTGCTGACCTCCCTTTGACCTGCCACATTGCTAACATCTGGACAATATCCCCATCTTTCCAAAACAAAGGCAGGTTCAGAACACAGCAAACTGAGATTTATTTGGAAAAAATTTTGCCCAAGTGCTTCAGCAGCTTAAGCTGCAGTTCTCCAAAACGCAAACATTCACCCAAAGCGGAGCTCTGCCAAAGAGCCTTTAAGCCTAATTAAAGAAATGCTGGGGTGCCACCTCTGGTGCCAGCTGGTCCTCTACACAACTCTCCTCTGCTTTATTACAGCGTCCTCTGCAAGGGAGCCAAACCATCCTGCTTGGTTCCTAATTCCATGTTGATTTCTAATTTTGAAAACCCAATCCAAGACAATTCTTTAGGTCAGCTCTGCTGTTGGGTCTGTGTTCACAGTCCTTCCATGCAGAAAGAACGTTGCTTTGCTTTGGCTCTGTGAGCTTTTCAATTTTCTAAAGCCTAGTATTTTTCTCCTCTGTATGGCCATTCAGGCTTTTTACCAAAGAAACAACAAAGATATAAATACGTGTAGTAAGCACAGGAATGATTTTGTGCAAGACATTTTTCCTAGATAACAATTTTTTCCCTTTCACTGTAAACAGAACAACCTGGGGTGCTCAGATCAGAAGGCTCCCTCGTGGCACCACTCCAACAAAAACATCAGAACCTCAGCTCCACTCTGTGCCCTGTTCAAGGCTTGGTTGAAGAACAGCGGAGGAGCCTGGGTCTCCACACTGACCTGAGGCTGTTTCAGACTGGAATCTGGGAGAAGGAGCACAGACAGCCCTTCAGGGCAGTCCTGGGCCTGAAAAAGGCTGAGGAGAAGGGCCTGAAAACAACATTGCAGAGAAAAATTATTTACACTGGAGGAGCATGGAGAAAACTTTCCAAATGAGCAGTGATGTTGATGAGAAAAAGAAATGGGTTTGGGAGAGTTCTGTCATGAGTGTAACAGAGATCCAAGTGCCTTCCCTCCACGGGCTTCTGCCAGGAGATCCTTTCTGCCTCCTCAAGAGGAAGGGGTGAGGACCCCCCCACTAACACACCCAAACTGCCCAAACCCCATCCCCGTGCCCCCTTTGAGCCAGTGCCATGGCCAGAGGGCAGTGCACAAACAGCCCAGCCCTCAGTGCCACCATTTCCATGACACTCGCTGTGTCTCCTGAAACTGAGGCCTCTCACCGTCCCAGTTCCTCTTGCAAACCAGCCCAAGGCCCCACTCCTACCACAAAAATGTTGGCAGGCTCCATCCTTTCCCCACCCATCTCCCAGTAATTTCAAAGATGCCTTTTTGGTCTTCTTTCTGCCCAGCGTGACCAAAATCCACCTGAAGCGCTGCAGATCCCCTGCCCTTCCCTAATAGCAGTCTCCAGCCTTTGAAAGATGGGGTTTGGACCAGACCAGAACTCAGGAGATCCATCTGCTCTCCAGCTGGGCTTTGGTCAAAGCTTTTAGGCACAAACTCACAAAACTCCTTTCCTGACACACACTGCATCCTGCTCGTGTCACACGTTCCATTTTAGGGCTCCAGGGATGCACAGACCTTGCTCCCAGCTTCAGTTTTGGTACCAACATCTGCCACAACAATATTTTCATTCATGGTTCCAACTTCCTCTTCCTCGGGTTTTATTCATACTTTAAGTTTAAAAGGAAGCATTTGGTGTTAACTCATTTGTTTTGAGGTTTGGATTTAATTTTTGGGAGCTTCCCCTTCCTTTTTAACTTATGACAAGGCCTTTGCCATGACAGCACTGGATCACAGAATTATTTAGCATGGAAAAGACCTCTTAGGTCATCAAGGCCAACCATCAACCTAACACTGGCAAATTGAGATTTTACTTCCTTTAAGGAAACAGCCACTCTTAGCCAGTTTCCCAGGAATGCTCCTTTTTATTCCTTTTTAACTCATATTTTCTTTAAAGATCATTGGCAACACATATGTAACCAAAAATATTGTGCAAGGATTACTAACACGGGTAAAGAATGAGGCTGGGGAGAAAGAATGCTCACTTTTTAGCTGTTTTACACTGCAGGGCTGCAGTTAGAATTTGCCCATCAAAAATGGATGGTGTTGTGCCTGTGGGCTGCAATTCTCAGCTAAACTGAGTAAAGAAAGTGATTTTACTTTTGAGTCAAGATTTTTATGCATTATTTTTCCCTTCCTTAGTAAGAAGGAGCAGCCTTGTAAAGCAGTACATCTTTTATACTTTCTTGTGTTCAGAAGAGAGGAGAAAGATTAGGAAGGTCCCTGGATTTCACTCTACATTTCCAGAGCTGTTGGCAAGTTGTGGTCTTGATGACATAAAAAAAGTAAAACAATTTCCTCACAGGAGCTTCCTCATTAACAACCAACAACACCAAAGCATTATTTTCACCATACTCATCAATTTTCTCGCTCTCCACTTGTGCACTGTGAAAAGAACCTCCAAACACCTAAATAAAGGATGGAGTAGGAAAAGATTTGATGGTGAAAGACATCTCAGCATTTCAGCATTGCTGGGACAGTGTAAAAAGCAAAAGGCTCAGATTGCAGATGACATCTCTGGGTTTGAATAATTCATCCTCTTGCCACGTGCTCTTTTAAGTTGATGTCAGACTCACGAAAACGTGAACAAACTGGAGTGGCAGCTCACTGTGCTGCTCAAGCACCCGTGCCACTGTGACACAGACCTGGTGTTATCAGCTTGGCTATTAAGGTTTGAGGTTACGCCTCTGGAAAACCCAAAATTTCCATCTAGATAATATCTACTACTAAACCTAAGAATGCTGAAGCCCTCCTTCTACAAATATTCAGCACAGGCTGTTCCCCCGAGTTCAATTTGTCGACTTGCCAACAGCTTTTCTACAGATTTTCTCAGTGTTGGAAAAGGGATGAAGATATCTAATTATTATACCCGCATTCCTAAATTTTGACACCTTCAAAACACACAATGCTTGGAGTGATTATTCTTCATCTAAAACGAGGTAATTCAAAGTATTTTAAAAGAGTTATACCCTCAGAATTTGTCAGTCAAATATCACTGCAAAGATCCATTGCATTATTCTTATCTTACTTATAATCTTAAATGCCTTGGACAGCTTTCCCCAAAAAAATAGGAGAATGGGTGAGGGGTTTGAAAAGGCTGCCAATAGCAGAAAATAAAAGTGGGAACAAATGGCCCAGGAAGCATTCCAGGATGTGTGTTCAGGTTTGTGTCATGCAACCCATTCCCAAGATAACCCAGAAAGGGGATGAGACGGTGAGATGGCAAATTTTGCATCAGAACATTGCTTGAGCTTACACACACTTGGAGCTGAACCACACAAAATCCTTCTAAGTTTCTACTCAGACCCTCACAGGTGTCAGAAATGGGGACAATTATTGGATGGCTGTGACAGGCTGCCAGTGGCACTGGCATGATGGAAGGGGAGAGGAGCACCCATTGGGTGGAAGAAGATTCACCCATTTTTCTCAGCAAATCTTTCAGCTTTTCCCCCTGACAGACATTCCTGAAGCCCTCAAATTCATCCCTAACCAGCTGCAGGAACACTTGGCTGGATGACTTGAACAAGACTGAGCAAGATCTCTGAAAAATAGTTTGCATTTTGTAAGGGAGAACAGCATTAACGACCTCCACCCCAGCGAGACTGAAAAAAGTTACTTCTTTTCAAATCAAATGACAGGACCCACCTCCAAATAGATTCTCTTTTTTGGCTTTAATAATCTATTTGAAGGAAAACTCAGAAAGCACTTTCACTGAATGCATCTCTGAATAGGGAGAATGGTTCACTTCATAACAGGATGGAGAAAAAACCCCTATGGAGTTAATAAAAATTCCTGGGTGCTCTGCCATTGCTCGGGTGCAAGATGCTATCCCTGTTTCCAAGTTGCAGAGGGGTTGATTTGCCACTGTGAGAGCCAGCCCAAGGAATGAGGCCCTGAGATCCAGCAGCATTTGTCGTGCAGCTTTCAGATTTAGGTTCTCAGCTAACACTGAGTTGACAAGGCTCCAAATACCTTCTAAAGAGTAAAAGAAATCATTCTTTTTTTATTCGTTGAGTCCCACATGGGTTTGGGCTAGAAGGAGCCTTAAAGCCCATCCAGTGCCACCCCTGCCACGGGCAGGGACACCTCCCACTGTCCCAGGCTGCTCCAAGCCCCAGTGTCCAGCCTGGCCTTGGGCACTGCAAGGGATCCAGGGGCAGCCACAATTTTTCTTCTCTTACAATGAATTCACAGCAAAATTTTCCCCTCAAGCTAAGGCTCCCCACCACGTCTCTGGGACACAGAATATTTGCTGCCAAAATCCAGAATAAACCCCGCGTATACTCCTGGCTTTATTTTGCAGTTTTACATTCCACAGCCTTTACTAAAATAATGACAATCCGAAAAAGAAAGACTATTTGCTAGCAAGCCACACTGAGGTTTGTCCCTTGAAGGAGCAGGTGTGTAGAGAGCAGGAACATTCCTGACCTGTATCCATGGAGGCTGTGCTGTGCTCCTCAGCACAAACACATCTACTGTAATATATACATAACATCATGCATGTGTATAATCCTTGGGATTAGCCAGCAGCTCTCACAGAGTCACATCAGGCTGGGAGAGACCTTCCAGGTGATCAAGTCCAACCATGTCCTCAAGTACCACATCCAGATGCCTCTTGAACACTCCCAGAGATGGTGACTCCACCACTGAATGGGGAAAATTATTCCAATGCCTGACCGGTCTTCCAGGGAATTTTATTTTTTCTAGTCTCCAATCTTGGCAGCCTCCACATCATCTTTTCTTCAGAAAGGAAGAAGGATTTCATACATCCAAAGCAAGCTAAGCTCCGTGATCTACTCCCCCTGAAGACATCCCTTATTCCTGCCCTTTTCCCTGGAGGCTCTGATTTATGAGAAAACAAACCAAGTATTTCTCAAATTCCAGGAAAAGCACTCCTCCAGCTTGAAATCATGCCATTACATTAGCATTTATATCCTGTAGTACCTATTTTTTTTTTTAAATTTTAACCATACCACGCTCACAGCCAGTTCTGTAAAAATCCTGCTGCAGTCCATATCACTAAAAAAACCTTGTGCCCAAACTTTCTAATGCCAAGCCCTTCCAGGTTAAAAGGCAATAGAAAGTAAAGCCCCTATTTAATGCTGACCACAGTATAGGATGCCATAGTTGTTCAGATTTAATCAACATATTTAAAATATATAAATACAAATCACTACTGCTACAAAATAAAAAAGCTGACCCTTATTTGGACTTTACCAAATGCCTAAACTCTATCAATATTAATAGAACATGATCTTTTTTTTTTCCATTTATCCTAAACTAACACAAAGATAACACAGGGATAATACCCCAACTTGTATAAAATAAATAATGCAAATCCCAGTATTAACCCAGTTGGATCCTGCTTTAAGCAGGCAGATTTAACATTGGACAACCTCACTAGGAAACATCTTAAAGAGTACAAGAATCACCGTTCAACCCAACATCCCAAAATCTGATGCCCCCAACCCAATATTTTGTTCCGAGGCAAGATTATTTATTGTCTGGAATGTTTCACTGAGAAAGAAGCAGGAGGAGGATAAAGCTGCACACTTGGAAATCTGTGAAACACTGGAAAATGGCATTTTCATGTGAGCTTTTCCCTCAGACAGGCATTTAAATAAACCTGTGATTCTAGAAATGATGCTGGTGCTGGTTTGGGTCATGTCTGCCCTCAGCCCCTCACATTGCTCAGGTGTGTTTATGTTAAAGTATAAATCAGCGCCTTCTCTTGAAGTATGGACTTCATAAAGTAATAAAGCTTCCTAATAAATCAATACCTCATTGCACATATCAAAATTTACTGCTCCTACTTTCTAGACTGGGCTGATTGAGGAAAATAAAGATTTCTCTGCAGCTGAAACATGTTCCAGTACAAATGAAATTAAGAGCTACAGTTTAAGTTCATTATACAGCATTTCACTTGCAAAACTCTGCCTGCCCTTTCTTTCTTCAATTAATTCTGGATTACATGCTAATCAGGAGTGTTAACATCCTTTTGTTCACAAAATCAGGAGGCACTGAAAGAACATTCCAACGGATTTCATTCCTTCTTCAGCAATTATCATATAATAATTAACTTCAAGAAGCAGTTATGTGTCTCATTACAAATCATTCAGACACCAGATTGCCATGCTCCTATTTCTGTGCATTTCTTTCCCTTTCTTCCTTGCAATTTTGCCACATAATCCACCGGCCAAGAAATTTATTATGACATTTTGCTTTACTTCTGTATAAAGATGCATAACAGTAGTCTGACTTTATTTATTTTACTTTTTAGGATCCTCTACCTTCAGAGAAAGCCTAGTGGTGATTGAAAAAGTAGCCTAAGAGAATGGAATCTAAGAATCACCAGAGGTTTGCCAAAATAGAAACAGGAACAGAATAAAAACAGGAGAGCTGCAGAGCTGTAAGGGACCATCAGGTATTTATCTCTTGCTCTTTAAAAGCAGGGTAAGTTATATCCAAAAAAACCACCGACCCACAAATATTTGTCCGACACGCTGTTGGAAAACACCGATAGCAGAGGTCCCACAGTCGTGATCCTTCATTTCCATGCTCAGCTCTGCCAACACCCAGAACTGCTTTTCTTGAGCACTTACTCCCCCACCTGCTATTTCTTTCTTTCTTTGCCAAAGCAGCAGAGCTCTGCCTTCCAGGACAGCTTTACATCTCTAACTTCTCCTCTCCTCCCTCTCATTAGTACACACAATTCTTCCAGATTTTCTAGATTTCTTGGAGTCTGGGTTGACATTTGGCTTTGGCAGCTGCTGGACCATTGACTTGCATGACTTTTCATTCACTGTGTCTCCAAAGGTCGTTGTCTCAAACTGAGGCCTGGCAGCCACTCTCCAAACCTGTTTCTGTGGATTGTGTGTGCCAGACTTCAGTACCCTGCCCAGATCTCTCTTTAATTACAGCCCCTTTATTTCAGGCTACTCTTAACTGGGGAAAATCCTCCTGATGAGGAAGCCACGTTCTCAAAACACTTCCATCTCTTCCTTCCTCAACGTTCAGCGTTCAAAAAAGCAGATTCCACTAGGAATGGCATTCATTAAAAAGCTGAATAGGGCTGGATCAGAAAGACACCCTTCCCTCCAACAGCTGTGAACTTGTGGAAACTGCTCTGAACACCTTCCAAAAGCTGCAGGTTTGGAGGAGAGCTGAGAGCAGCTTCCATACTCCAGTGGTTTTCCACTCCATGCTTCCTTGCCACCAGTCAAGATCCACTCTGTCCTTCCCCTTCTCTCATTACATTTTAAGAGTATGGGAGGAGAAAGAACTTTTCCATCAATTATAAAGCTTCAGTGGTTGAAAAATCCTGAATTTATGAACATTAGAAAATTCTGAGGATACTGGAAACAAGCCAAAGAATAAAATAAGGAATGCTTAGTAGGGAAGATAAATAATCCCATCTGCCAGCCTGAAATGCTCACACCTTTTTAATGTCATTCGTCATGAACATTAGACGTGACAAACTATTCAGGCCAGCTTTAGAAGCTCAAAACCCAAAAATGTGGTGGGGGAAACCCCAGCAACAGAATATTTGGCTTATAAGATTTATTCAGATCGGCAGGGTTAGGTCAAAGTTATTTTTCTTACCTTAGGAACTACCAGAAGCAAACCCCAAACTGAGAGAAGACTCAGGATGTCCCCAAAGGCTACAGAAGGATTATCTTAAAAATCAGAGGAAGGAGGACTCAAGGAATTAGAGATCAGTAAGCTTCATTTTGCTCCCCAGAAAGACATCAGAACACATTATTAATCAATTTAGAGGTACCTAGGGGATAATAAATGGCAAACAGCCAGCGTGAATTTGTCAAGTGCAAATCATGTCAAACCAACTTCATTTCCATCTCTGACAGAGTACATAGAATGACTTCTCTAAGGCCTCTACCAGTTTTCTTTAGGAAAAGTGAGCTAAGTTCTTCAATTAGGTAAAAAGGCACAAGAGTAGTTTTTAGAATGTTCCCTTTCAGCCTGAAGGGTCTTTCAAGTACAGTTCTGAAGAGATACGTCCTGTTTTCTTTAATATCTTCACTAATGATTTAGAGAATGAATTCTAGAGGAGATTTACAAAAATATGCAGAAGATGATGATGAAAAGGGTAAAAATAGCTCTGAAAAACAAGATCAAAATTTGAAGCTATCTTGGGAAACTGGAAGAGAAATTCAAAACTCTGATCAAACAAGCCAAGAGAGGTTATTGAGGGTGGAGCTCAGGCAAAACTTTCAGTGCTCAGGGGCCAGCACAGCCCCAGCACGAGGCACCTGGGGAGTTCACAAACCTCTTCCATCAGAGCGAATTCAGGCAAACATCTGTCAGTGTCTGTGTTCCTGCCTCGGGACAGGGAGGCCAGGCATGCTGAACTCCCCAGGAGCCTTCCAGCCCCGACCCAGGGAACTCCCCGTGGTACAGGAGGACCTGCTTCCAAGGAAGAGAACACACCACGGGAATATCTCACTTGCTTTTACAGGAGAAGCCAGCCAAGCCCCAGCTTGGAAAGCACAGCGATTCCTGAGCTGATACCCGAAGGAAAAACACAGGGAAAAGGGATCAGCAGCATCACTGGAAATGCCTGTCTTGATTAAAGCTTTTACTCTGTAACTTCTAACAGAAACATTATAATATACATAGTATTATATAGGGAAATATAAATGTACTGGAGACATTGTCAAAGTAGCTACAAGCTTTTTTTTGTTTTCATTCTGTAACTGTGCTAAAAACACAAGTTCTAGAGAAGATGTGAAGCTCCTGTTATCAGTTAGAATACGTCCAAGGTTTCAGGTCATTTTAACCAGCTGCAAGAACCCACTTGCCTTGCTGCTATTCCAACAGAGCATTCCTTTCCTCCAAAAAGATGGAAGACAACAATCGGTGACGTTCTCACAGTACACTGGGTGGTTTTTAATAATAATATCTGAAAATGAAGATTGAAAACACTGCATTTTGATAATTCACAACACCTTGAGGAGTTCATCTATCAAAAAAAAACCCAAACAAACAAACAAATCTCAAAACTTCATTAACCAGCTCTTTCCTCAGCCCCAACAAGTCTGGGTTGATTTCTAAGCCCTTATTAGCACCCACATGCAGTCTGGCTGAGTGCTATTCTTATCTTCAGATGAGAACACACATCTTGTGCAATTTGATTTGGACCAGAACAGGAGCTTTAAACTCCACACTTTTTACTCATGGATGTTTTCAGGGAACTCCTTTCCTTAAAACCCAACAGTAACTCCGGGTCCAGTTCAGTGAGAGCCGTGCTGGACTCAGGGAACTGCTCCAATCAAACAGGCAGGGGAAGAAGGAAATGTGGGAAACACGAAGAAAATTGCCTGTTGGAAGGAAAAAAATTCAGATGGGAGAGATGGATCAGCTTCCAGACCAGTTCACACATTCCAAAAACACTTTACCTACTGTGTTTTGTCGAGAAATAAAATAATTGTGCCCTTCACCATCAGCCGCTCTGGGTAAAGAGGAACTGGTGAAATAAGCCCGGGAAAGCTAAAACAAAATATTTCAGTCACCCAACACGATACTGGGCCAGAAAAATTAACATTACAGTGAAAAATAGAAGATCTGTTTCTACACCGGTGGCAGGATTAATACAGTTGACATGTACAAAATGGGTCTTTTCTCAACATAAGACAAATATTTGAACTTTTCACTAAAAAATTAAATTCACGTCAAAGGACATTGCAAACAGTTTCTTTCTGCACTGATCACAAATCTTCCAATGTAGGGATTTCTCAAGTAAAGCATGTATTTGACATAGCAGAAAAAAGAAAGGGGTCCCATTCCCCAGCTGTGCCTTGCCCACCAACGTATTTTTACATTTTTATTAATTTTAGGCTACTCTAAAAATATTCCATCCACACAATGAAAATTCCACACATGAACTTGGCAAAATGTAATAGCATTTAGAGAGAAAAAGAACAAAAGTACCAGTTTAAGGATTAAAAAAAAAAAAAAAAGTATTCCATTTCATTTCCCAGAGCATGTCCCACTCTGGGTAATCCCAGAATCATTAAGGTTGGAAGAGACCCTCAAGATCATTGAGTCCCACTACCAACCCATAACCACCCCTAAACCATGTCCCCAAGTGCCACCTCCAGCGGAGCCACCTCTCCAAGGGAAGATCACAGCCCTGCCTGGAAGACTGAGCTCCTCATTGCCAAATGGCTTTGTAAGCACATAATCCTGCAGGATCAGCCACGAACAGGCTAAAAAGAGATTTTTAGGGCCTTCTTTGTTTGAAATAAGGCTGGATCTACCTGCAGAGCTCCCAGGGCCTTGCTCGGAACACTATTTCAAATCATGTCACTCAGGCACCATGGAAGAGACTGCTACAAATACGCAGAACTTTCCTGATTAACTCAGCATTATTTCTTTGCCAGGTCCTGTCACCATTTCTCATTAAAAATCATTTCATTGCACAGCTGTCCTATTGACTTATAAAGTACTAAAGGATATCAAAACCTGGCACAGTATGGCTTTTGCAGACAAAAATACAACTGCTGGAACTCAATCATTAATTTCCACCTCTTTCAGGAGGCTGTGTGTTACCTGTCAAAAAGATACAACTGGAAACTGCACTGTGACCATTAGAGACCATTAGAGAGTGACAGTGACAACAATCACCTGGGGTTAGCAAACATCAGACACGTGGCAGGAGGCACAGCTTCAGCAGAGCTTTTGGGCTAAGAGAGAACGGATGGGGAAACGCCAGAAGGGACATTCTGGAGACAGAACAAGTGCTGGTGCTTGGGGCAACCCCCGGGATGGATCCAGGCTGGGGATGAGCAGCTGGAGCAGCCCTGGAGAAGGACCTGGGGGTGCTGTGGGTGAGAGCTGGGACCCAGAACCCCCCGTGCCCTGGGCTGAGCCCCAGCGTGGGCAGCNTGGCAGGGGTGGCACTGGATGGGATTTAAGGTCCCTTCCAACCCAAACCACTCTGGGATTCAACAGCAGAAACGAGTCAGTGCCTTACACTGGCAGAAGGTTTGAGAAGCACCTTCAGTACAAGCCAGGAAACAGCCACAACTTTTACCTGATGTAGATGATACGCTATATAAACTCAGATAATTTTACATGAGCAGTAAAGAAGGATTCTGCAACAAAATGGTGATCTTGCAGCATGGGTGCAGATATTCTCAATTGAAAATGTTACAGAGCTTTCACTGAAAGTGAATGTCCAAGTTTATATACAGCAGCTATTGTGTCCCAGAAAGTAAATTCCCCCTTAGTGTTCTTTAAGAGAATATTTCATTTTAGGTACAGACCCTTCTTCTGTTTGTTTAATTGCTATACAATTTAAAATGCATTATTAATATTAAATTACTAGTATTAACCATATTAATTTTCAGCGAGGAGAGTTAACTTGCCGTGCAGGCTGCTTGGACAGTTTTAAATCCCATCATTAAATCCCATCTGGAAGCCAAACCCGAGCAGAATGTGGTACTGCAACCAAAGCAAAATGAACAGGCACAGGAGGAAGTTTTGAATGATTTAAATAACCCCATCCCAAAGCAGCCAGCTAAGCGTGGGGGATCAGAGCATTTCCCTTCAGCTCCAGAAATCTCCTGGTTCTGGAGAGGGAAACCCAACCCATGGGTGAGTGGCTTTGCGGTGTAAGCCACGATCAAAGTCAATTTGCTGCAGGAGGAGCTCCTGGAAGGCGTGAGTGCAAAGAGCACCTCGAGCAGGCCATCTCCTCCCAGCGTGCTCCGTGACAGATTTGTGTCCTGTGGAGGCTGGCCCAGGTCCCAGCCAGCAGCACGCTGTGGGGACAGCGCCAGGACATGACAGCATCAGCAACTCGCCAGCTGTGGCCCTGCTGGAAAAAAAAGGGGCAGGGCAACACTCAGCCAAAAACGCAGCAGAGCACAAGGGAACAACGGCTGCTCAGGAATTTTTAATTGTTCCCACAAGCCGGGAGAGAAGCTCGGTCACTGTCGCCCCCATTGCCCTTCCCTGCACCGCCAGGGCCCCACAGCAGCCTCCAGCTCACTGGTTTTCATTGTCCCCATGGCTGTCACCTTCCCTCTTTGTGCCACACAGGCCTGTGAGCCCCAGCCACTGATGGAAACGGGCGAGGCCACAGGGCCTCATTATTTAATTCATTTTAGTCTCCGTCAGAGGCCCTCAGCAGTTCTGCCCCAGATGAGCCTGACAAACTCCAAGACAAGAAACGAGACCATGAGGGAGGGAGCCTCCAGAAAGCAGGGATCTAGGTACAGCAACAAGGATGGCCAGTCCTCAATCCAGCCTCTGGATTCCTCAGCAGAGCTCCTAGGACAATTCCCCAGCAAGGTGACAAAAACCAAACTCATCCTCTCTGGAAACAGAACAAACCTGAGGCCAGCGAGGCCTGGAGAGGCCAGGTACCACCAGGGGTGTATTTAAGACTTTGTGGACAGCAAATCAAACCTTTTTGGGGAACAGTGATAAAAAACCAATATTTTATCATTTAACCTTCTTCCTCCAGTCCTTGTACCTGCATCCACCAGTGCTGACCTCCATCAGAAAGCACGGGGAACTTCAGACTCCATAGGATGGTTAAAAACACTGTTCATTTCTACCTGAAAATTCATACAATTCTGCTCTCTTTTCCCAAACCTGACAGTTTGCTGATGGTGTAAGGGGGGAAGCTACCCCTGTCTGAAAAAATACTTCCCAAAGGGGCAGGAGGCTACATAAAAATGGATATGATTTTGTAAAACCTCACATTCAATTAACTCTGAAGCAAATTTTAAGTAAATAAATCTCTTTCCATAAATTACTGCTGTGTGCTACTGGACACAGCTGCCGTTGGGGTTTTTTTGGCAGACTTCTCACGAAACAAATATAAAAATTTATTTGGCAGCTCCGAGCTTAAAGAATAGTAAGTTTTATTTTGATTATGTGCTTCAAAGTGACATTCACACACTGTCCCCATCACGGGCATCTGGCATGCCAGGAAAAGCAGTCTGATGCATGCTGGCAGCCAAAAGCCTTTGCTTATGCCCACTCCAGCACTCAAGTGTGGGGATTTTGGGGAGGGGGGGTTCTGTTTGTTTCATTTTTGTTTTGTTTTATAAAATAAGCAGGAGGATTTGCTCCCTGTGGAGGAACTCGTTAGCAGAAAGCCACTCACACCATTCCAGGTATTTTGCTGGAATTCCAGTTCCACCCATCAACCAACACACATGGCTTTTCAAATATGCACAATAGAAAACAAACTCACTTATCTGAGCCATCAATCAGGGTTTGATGCTGTGAAAGTCCTAAAATTCTGTAGCAGGTCCCCTCAAGGTGGGCTGAAGGCACAAAGTTCTGAGGGTTATTTGTGTAGTTTACCCTTCATGATATCCTCTCTCTTTGGAAATATATTTACAGAGAAAAAGCCTCCATATAATTCTGAAATTCCAGCACTAGACTTCATCTTGGAAACTTTGGATTACAGGAATTAATTGTTTTAGGGGCACAGAGTTTTGAGGGAAATTTCTTTGTCAAATGCAATAAAGCCAGAAAGTTTCCCACAGTGGTCTTCAATAACCCTTCCTGTAAGTCCCCTGTCACTCAGCAATTATTGCATCATATTCTGAAATCACCATGTCCCTGTCAGACTGTCAGGGTGATCCAACAGAGTTTATTCATGGCTCCACTTTTGGACAAAAAGGATATTTTAATCACATTCTCTCCCCATTAACTGACAGTAACAGAGGCACTGAGTCAGATCAACACAGGCGTCCTACATCCCTCAGATGTCCTGCACAAATTCATGAATTACTAAGATAAATTAAGGTTTTGAGACTTAAAAAACCAGAAACCAAACGTTATAAGAGTGATGTGAGATAAATAACATCACTATACATAGCAGCAATTACGATGCAGCCCTGGTTTTTAAATTTTATTGTGGTTCCTGCAATTAGCTAGATACAGCTACTGACATAAATCATGTTATAGCTTCATCATAGTCAAAAATCCATTACCCACTGGGCCACACTGTGAAGGCTATGACAGGATTTTTAAATCCTTGCCTTGTTTATTTTTCTCCCCCAGCTGACAGTTTGTGTCACTACTATCACCCCTCACTCCTCCAATTGCAACCACGAGCAGTCAATTCCCACATAATACCCATTAGCACGCTCTTCTCTCAATAAATCTTAACATTTGGTGTCCTTCCTGCAGTTTTTATTGCATGGCCTTTTCACTAATCCAGGACTTAACAACAGGAGCAGGCACAGCTGGTATTTCTGCAGCCTTCTGGACAAGAGCATAACTGTTCTCTTGTACCCACTTTATCTGTTACTTTAAATTATATTGATGCTATTTTTCAAATGTGCAAAAAGTGAATTGTCGCTCCTTTCATTACATTTTTTTTTCCCAAGACTACACCCTCACTAATAACTGGTTTTCCATTAAAAGAGTATCACATCAGGTAGGCAGAATCCTAAAAATACTTGCCAAAAGAAGCTTTTACACCTCCTTTCTGCTAGAAAGCAAAGAAATAACAGGATCTGCTCATTTTTAACAGACCTCTTCACTTTTAATCTCTTGCCTTTTCTATGGACACTAAAAATAGGTAGGAATTGTGAATTGCTCAGTGACTTATCAAGAACCAGATCCTGGAATTGCACAGAAGCCTAGGACAGCCTTTCCCCCTAAATCATGAGTTACCCATTAAGCAGCAGTTCCTTGCAACACTGAGCTACAGTCACTGATGGCAACCAAAAATCTCAGTGTTCTGCAGCCTTCCTGCTCAACATCAGAGCCAAGGAACCTCACAGGATCAAATGCTGAGACAGATGAGGGAAACATGACATCCTGGCGTCCACCCTGAGCCTCCCCTGGCCCAGCCTGAGGCCGTTTCCCCTTGTCCTGTCCCTGTTCCCTGGGAGCAGAGCCCGACACCCCGGCTGCCCCCTCCTGTCAGGGAGTTGTGCAGAGCCAGAAGGTCCCCCTGGAGCCTCCTTTGCTCCAGGCTAAACAATTGACACTTCCCATCCATTTCTTCCTCTCAGTCTCAAATTCCTGGGCATCATTATTTTGTTTCCCTTCTCAGCACACTCTCTCAAATCCAAAAATTCTCTGACTTGGTGTCAGTGTGGTACAACGTGGAAAGGTGACAGCTCAAGGGGGCAGTGACATCCGAGCATGTCGCAATATGGACACAGCCCAGGGAGAAAAGAGACAGCCAAACTCGGGAGTAACAGGATAGAAATGCCTTTTTAAAATTTATATACAGATGGGTTTTATACCCTAGGTCGTTTGGGATAGTAGAAAGTCATTGGATCTTTAGCCAGCCACCCCCTAGGGCTATTGGCTAGATCCTAAAACACCCATTTCCTAAACAATCCTTCAGACTAACAATAACAAAGTGCAAAACACCTCACAAGTGCAAGATAGAAGAATTATTCACAAAAGCTCTCTAGCTGTTTTTCAGCTAGCCCTGTGAGAAAGTGAGAATGCTCACAGACACAGGCAGATACTGGAAAATCTCTCTGCCATCAAGCTTTCAGCATCCACACCAGCAGGTTATGTACACGAGGCTTCCCCTGGGGACAGGGGAGGCAGGAGGAGGGACAGCCCATGACCTGCAGTCATGAACTTGCTTAGTGACCAGCGAAGCACGAAATCGATCAGTGAACTGTTGCTAACAGGTAGTGAGATGAAAAAGAGATGTCCCGGTGAGAAACACCACTGTTTAGGCCAACAAAAATAGGGCAAAATATCATTTTTCCCCTCTTCTTCCCAGGGTTTACATCCAAGAGCATCAGATCCATCTGCAGGCTGAGTGCCCCAGACCTGCAGCAATGGAAAACCCAGTAACCTGCATTACCTGTGCTGAAATGTGTTACCTCCTGTGCTGATCTAGCAATTAATGTGTCCGTTGTGCTTTGTGCTCCTGCATTTCAGCAGTGTCCCTGGCTTTAAAGGACTCAGTCACAGGTATTTTTTGGCACATGGAATCAGACTCACAGAAGGGCTTGGGTTGGAAGGGACGTTAAAGCTCATCTCATTCCACCCCTGCCATGGCAGGGACACCTTCCACTGTCCCAGGCTGCTCCAAGCCCCAGTGTCCAGCCTGGCCTTGGGCACTGCCAGGGATCCAGGGGCAGCCACAGCTTCTCGGGGCACCCTGTGCCAGGGCCTGCCCACCCTCCCAGGGAGGAATTTCTTTCTAAAAAATAACAAACATTCGCTTAATATTCAAGGGGGGATCTTCCTCCACAGATAACATAGGGGAACATATAATGGATTTCAGTGTGTAAGGGGAACTCCCCTGCACTGTGCAAGGCCTGTCAGAATAAATGCAGTTCCAGCCAGTTTTAAATTACAGAAATACTACTGTGTATTACACCTTGTAAGCATTGTGCTCTCTCCAGGAGAACATGGAAACATTTGTTTTCTCGAGAAATTTTTTTGCACTGTCAATTTTATGGTGCTCAAAAATATCCCAAACACATCGTGTAACCCTTGTGGGGCAGGAAGAAAAAATTACTTTTTCCTTGTGAAGAGAACTTCCAAAAGCAGTGTCTGAAATGGACCAAGGTACCTAATGTCAGAAGAAGGATCAAGAGACTTGGCTGCTTCTTTCCCTCAGGATCTCAAGGCCCCTTCTCTCCAGCACATATGTGACATAAAGTGAGCAAGTACTGAACAGAGTGCCAACAATTCCTACTGAGAAACTCTCCCTTTGCATCACACAGGACCTGTGCCACACCTTGGGACAGCAGAGAAAACTCATCCTGCTGCTGGCCCCCCAAGAGGAGCAGGAGAGGAGCACTTGTAGACACTGCAGCATGTGAAAGATTTGAGTTCTGTGATTGAGAAGGTGCCCATGGGGCTGCATCTCTGTCCCTGCAGTCTGTGCTCCTGGGGCAGTGGCAGGGGAGTCATGGGTGCTGAAAACCAGCACATCACAATTTCAAACACGAGGCTGACTATTCTTTTCTACAGACAACCAACATTTCCTGCCCGTGCTGCAAACACTGCTTTGACTTCTGTTCTGCCTGGGCAATTCCTGCTGTCCTCAGATGCTCCTGGCCATGGCAGGCACGTTCCATCACCCAAACTTCCCTGCAAAACCCTCACAGAGAGATCTGGCAGGACTGTAACTGCTAAATGAGCAGCAATCAAGTAGTTCACCCAATCAGTTTTCTAATTCACCACAACTGCTATAAATACGACCCATTATTACTGAATGTAGCTTTTAGGGGGGAAAAATACATGCAAACTTCCTGCTGAAGCTAATCTATGGGAAAATTATACTGAACATCACATTAAAGTCTAAGTAAACACTTTGGCACCCTCCTAATGTATGTGCATAGATTACTGGGGTGTGCTTGCAGGATAAGTGCCATTTGATGTTCAAATTATTGGTGGATATTTAAAGTTGATTACCCTAGAGGTAAGATATAATTGGTAAACAAGGAATATATACAGAACAACAACATAATAACCACAAGTTGTATTCATTTCACAATCCATTCCCACAATCAGGACGATAGTTCAGTCAAGTTCCTAACTCTATTTTCAAGCTAACAACATGAAATCAGAAATACCAAAGGCATCATTTTCCATGGTATGGGATTGGGAGGCGAATGGAAAACCTTACTGGACTTCATTTTCACATCCCCACAAAATGGATATAGACAATAAGATTCTCCAAAAGCAAACCCTACAGAAACGACCTTTCATGTTGAAACCATGGTTGAATAACGTGGATAGTAATAATCAAAATCTAGACAGATAAAAATCACCATCAAAACAAAGGAAGGCTATTTAGACCATGCCTTACAGCCTGGCTGGATTTGTGTTCAAGGCCTGGAGCAACCTGGCCTAGGGGAAGGTGTCCCTGCCCACAAGAACGAGAGGGCTCTTCAGGCCCTTTCCAATGCCACCCATTCCATGATTCCATGATTTGTACATGGGACACATCAGGAGCTCCCCCATGAGACCACCAGCACACGTCAAACTGGTTTGAAGCGCGAAGCAATGATTTTCTAGAGAAAAGCAAACATCTCATTCCCTGCTGGAAGACAAGGGGAGGACCTCACAGACAATTCCCTGCACTCAAAGGCCTTGGAGCAGCAGTCTGAGCCTTCCTCACACAGGAGGAGACTCCAGCCGTCAGGCAGATGATGCGGCAAAACACTCAGGAGGAGGAGCTGGTTCCTGCTTTAATCCTACCCAAAGCAGCCAGAGAGGAAATGATTCCTACAGCGCACTCCAGCACTGATGGCAGCAGTGGGAACAGCCAGATGCAGCTGGGAAGTATGGAAATTTATTCAGCTAAGCCATCACATTAACATGAGAGCAGGGCAAAAGCCATTCACTGGAAGAGTGTGGAAAAAAGAGAAAAGCCACAAGACCTAGAATTGCAAGGTTCAAGGGCACCGCCGCAAGAACAAAATGTTTCACAACACTTTTTTTTTTTTTAAATGATAGCATATTGTGAGCTTGTGTTCAAAAATGTGGCACCAATTTCATGGAATCAGACTCACAGAATGGTTTGGGTTGGAAGGGACCTTAAAGCCCATCCAGTGCCACCCCCTGCCATGGGCAGGGACACCTTCCACTGTCCCAGGATGCTCCAAGCCCCATCCAACCTGGCTCTGGACCCTGCCAGGGATCCAGGGGAAGCCCCAACAATTTGTGGAGCACTTGTTGCCCACAGGCACATCTTGAGACCAGCCCTGCCAGCAGTAGCCTAAGGTGCTCCCATCCCCAGTGCCAACCTTCTGCCCCCACGTCTCCCCACAGAATCCACTGCTCTGTCCTTGGAGTGGCTTTCACTGCAGAAAAGCACTGCCCTTCTGGATTGTGAAGTGCTTTTAGAACAAAGGAATTACAGAAAATCCTGCCTGAGGGAGTAGGCAGGGTCAGGTTTCCCATCTCCAGTTAAAAATGCAGATATCCAATGCAGACGGAGCCGATTTACAAAGAATACAAACTTTACACTTCTAGATGCCAAAAATGCAATTCTACTGACTAAAAAAATCAACTTAAAAGCCACTCCTCCAAAAAAGCCAACTAGGATTTACAGATGGAGAAAAAAATAAAACTGTATTTGAATCACCTGAAACAACAAAAGACATAAACCAGGAATAATTATATTTTAATGGCGCCTAAATACTGATTTTAACGACTTCAAGCATCTCATACATTCTTTTGTCTTCTTATTATTTTGATTTCATATAATAGAACTTCATGTGCTTTACTGCAAGGAGAGGAAAAGTGCTTTTATTAAGCATTAATTCTTTTATTTTGGTGGCAGCAAACATCTCTGCCATCTGTCTTAAAAGAGCTGCTGGTGCTACTCTAAAACAGCATTAGAGACACAGGCACACTGCTTTCATCATTGCTTGCTTTTCAAGGCAGCCAAAAGAACTGTGCTCCAGGTAACAAAGGTTCCTGAAAACCCTGTAAACAGTTAAATAAGAGAGATTTGGAATGCAAACATGAAAATCCTAAACTCACTTAGTGCCTCCATGGCTTAACTTAGCCAGTTGCAATTTCTGAATTCTTCCACTAAAGATGCATGAAAAAAAAAATCCTTCCCTAACACAGCTTTGCCAGGAGCTCAGGCTTTCAAATTACTTGAAATTATATCACAAATCGAGAGCTTGCAAGAAATATGGAGAGATTCTCTGGTAAGTACATAACAGAGATAATGGAAACCCATGTAATCCAGAAAATCCAGTTCTGCTGAAAGTAAGAAAGTAAGGACAGTTGTCTTCCTAGGGAGATAAAAACTGACAGCTCAAGAAAGAACTAAAGGGAAAAAAAAGTCTTTATCACAAAAGAAGAGTTTTCTGATGTATTTCAAGTACTGAAAAATCTAGGATTTGCTTAACAGCTCTGCTGGCAGATCTCAGCCACAGAACTCAGAAAGATTTCAGGAGGTGGTATCTATTGGTTCACTTTTTTTGCATAAAACCCATGCTAGTCCATGTCTGAGCATGGGAAAGGCGTCCTGGTGGTGTTAAGAAAGGCACAGTCCCCTCCTTTTTATCCTGTTACAAAACTAGAGACGCCGTTCATGCTGCAGCTCAGCTCCCCAGGGGCTGGGAGGTGCTGAGGATTGTCACCCACTGAAAAGGACCCCAAAATGCCACCGCAGCTCCCTGTGACACTGTGCAGGCTGACAGAGCAGGCAAATGTGCCTCAGGCTGAGCCAGAGGAAAACAGGATTATACAGAGAAATGACTCCTTGGGTTTGTGAGATGATCAGGCCAATCCAGTAGCCGGGGAACACCTCACAGCATCACTCTGTGTGTCAGCCCACCCGCATTTTAGCTCTTAGTTTTAACAGCAGTTTGCCATGGAATCATCACAGTTGGGAAAAAAAGGCCCAAACCACATCCTGTTCATAATACATGATAATTCTTTTCAGCAATCAAAACCATTTGAGTATTCTGCTCAAAAAGAATATTCTCAGAATATCTTCGTGGGTTTCCTCAGCTCTTTTGCTGAGAAGGGCAAACACAGCAAGAAACAAAAGTGTGATCAGAGAGCCCAGAGAGGCTCAACATGGCTTCCTTGATAGCAAGAACAAGGTATGCTCTGCTCATAGAAAATCCCTCTTCTTTTCCACAGCAAGGATTCGTAGTATCTCTCCAAAGGAGGGACTCCCCATCTCGTCCTCTCTGCCTGTTACTGCTCCCCGGTTCTCCACACCCACAAAAATCCTGTCTCTTGTTTTGCTATTTGGCAAACAGGTTACTTAAATCAGTATTTTAGCTGGTGCTGGGCATAAAAGATGATGTGCCAAGAGAAATGCTGTGACACTCAGAGAATTCCTCTGAGCTTCCCGTGTGCACACCAGGGTGTCGTTCTGCCAAAGGGCACCTCTGGAATTCAGGGAGATATTGCTGTGGAGTCCAAAGGCACAGCAGCACAGATCCCATTACACAGAGCCCATGTCTCAGGTTAGCCAAGGCAATCATTCAAAGCAGCAGCTCATCAAAAAGACCCTCAAGAAGCCTCCAAAGCTCTGTAGCTCCTGTCAACAAGATCCTGCAGGGAAAAACACAAGCGGTGAAGAAAAAAAAAGTCTCTAACTTTAAGCAGCAGATCAATGAAATACATCAGTACATCTCATCCCCTAGCAGACAACATTTGGCCTCGTGGAACATGCTATTAGACAAAACTGGCAGGAAAACCTCTCCAAAGCACAGGCCCATCACAGCAACAGCTGCAGAGATAAAACTGTGAGTTCTGAGCGAAGCGCAGGGTTCTGATGTGGGAAGATGTAAAGGGGGCTGGCAGAACAACAGCTCTGTAGGTGAGGTTTGCATTTCTCCCCCCATCACAGGCCTAAAAGCTCCTTCATGTCTGAGCAGCAAGTGAGAGCGATGCAGAAATATGTTAATTGCAAGCAGGTTTTATTTACAGGACACTTGTCTTGTGTCTAATTGAAATTAAAAGAGAAACTGGATTTGGATGGCTTGGAAAGAAGGGAATTGAAACAGGTTTGGTCCGGCAGCCCATCACAAGCTCCTCATGGAGCTGAGGGTTCTCAGAGGAACAAGAGCACTGTGTCTACATGTGAATATTAAACATGTTGTACTGCAGCCAAATACCTCCCCTATGCAAAAAGAAATTGCTTCCCTGCTTTCCTGGAGAAGGCAGGGCCCTGGAAAAAGCCCTGCCTGCCCCTGGCTCCCTGGAGGCTGTGCTGCCCTAGCCTGTGCAGCTGGTCCTGCATGGAGCCAGAGGCTTGCAGAGCACCCAGCACAAGCACCAGAATGTGCCTCCACCCAAACGCCAGCACTGCTCCAGCAGCATCTGCCCGTTTATCAACCTGGCAAACGTCCACAAAGCCAACCACTTCAAGAACCCTGCCTCCATTTCAGGTGACTTGACTGCGACCAAACCCTTCCCCTCCCTCGGGTGAAGGAGATGTGAGGATCTCCAGGATGGAGCATCCTGTGCTTGGTGGCCAGGTGAAAGGCTGCCTCCCCCACCTACAGGCACAGCAGCTTTCGCTCTGTGCCCGCCAGGAAATGCAGAAAGGATTCAGAGGTGTGCACACGTTTATAAGTGTTTCAATTCCCACCCACCAGTCTCCAGAAGTGTTGTTCAGGATGCAAAGCAAAGAAAAGCAGTGCTCTGGCTGCAACAACACTGGCCAGGTGAAATAGAGATATTGCCTAAAGGAAGGAACCAAAAGCTTTCTGAAATCATGAGACAATCACTGCTTTTGGCTTCCTGGCTTAGGAACAGCTCTGGCACCTGGGCACGGAGCGATTCCAGCACCAGGGAATCAATGAACACTGCTCACTCCTCACCTCCCACACTCAGTTGAGCACTACTTACTCCAAGCTGCATTTCTCTCCCCCAGCACAAGCCCGAGGTGATATAAACCATTATTATCCATCCTCATGGGTTTCATACACAAAATATCTTTATTTAAAGGAAAAAACCTCTTCATGGGAATGGTAAAACACACCCTGGGTACATCACCATAATGCAGTCAGAGCAGGATTTTGTTTGACAGTTTAGAACATAAAATTATATTGGATGAGGGGAGAAAGGTTTTCATGCAGTAATAAAAGCTACAATCCTAAAATAATCACTCCACTTGAATACGCCTCCAAAATGTGTTCTCATTCAATACTGCTGGTATACAGGGAATTCTTCCTCTGTGCTAGATAATGTCAGGTGCTCAGATTAATGATTTTTGATTTTCCCCTCTTACTCCCACTTTCAACTCAGCAGTAACATATCCCATTATCTGTTTCACGCTAATTCGCAACAACAAAACCCAAGCTGTTTTAACACACAGCCTCTTTCTGTGCTACACAATGTAAATTGGATGGGCAACATAACTGAAAGGGGCAGCGGGGGGGGAGGGGGGTAGAAAAAGCCCTGTAAGATGAGAAAAATCATTTTAAATTATGAGTGGAGGTAAATTTCATAGAATCATTAAGGTTGAATAAGACGTCCAAGACCATTGAGTCCAACCTTTGACCTTTTACCACATTTGAAAAAGATATATTGGCTATTATTGCCTTGCAAAATCAAATAATTTGCCTAATTACATTAAAAAGTGCTGTCTACGCAGATAAAGACCAACAGAAAAACCTAATTATTAATTAACACATCTCCTCAAATCTTGTACTTCAGTGAAACACTAAAATGAGTGCTCCACCAGACCTGCCAAACAGTACAAGTAGCAGATTCAATACTAAGAAAAAAATCTTATCACAATTTCTTTTCCGAATCCAGAAACTTTTGTAATCACAGGCACTTTTTGAAACATAGATAAGAAAATACCAGGTCAGAGCAGTGTGGCAGGCTCAGCTTTCCTTCTCTCTGGAATAAGTTTTCCCCTGGGTTTCATCCTCCATCCCTGGTTAGAGCCAAATCTTCCCAGCTGTGGTTTTGGTGGCTTTTCCACCCTCCAAAGCATCAACACTCCCTATAAAATGTGCCATACTTCCTTTCTGCCCAGAATTCTACAGCCACGAGTGGTGCAGTGCTGGGAATACTCACTTTTGTACGGGGCTTTCCAGCAAAATGGCTCCTCATTAGTAGAACAAATGTTAATTAATATTTTCAACTAACTGCCAAAGTCCCAGCAGTTTGGGAGGGCAGGCTCTGCCCTGAGCTTGGCTGCTCTGCAGCAGTGAGCAGAAGGCTGGTCTGGCAGGGAAAAAGGGAGAAAAGCTCTATTTTGTGGTCAGATCCAGCAAATCGCTTCCCAGGTGCTGTTGAGAGTGGATGAAAGAGCGAGGGAGGGCATCACACGGGTGAGACACACACGTGCAGTGACTGTTCAAATTCCAAGAAAAAATGTGCTGTTCACGGGAATATGATCCAGGGGAAGGAACAGAAACAAAGGCAGCTGGAGTGCCCCACCACATCCGTATGGGCTGCACTCCCGAGGCTGAGGGACAAGCCCTGCCCCAGGGGACAAGGAATTCCAAGTGAAGAATCTGCTAAACCTTTAACAGCCCTCGTGCCCACTGACAGATAAACTCCCAACCTTCAAACTGCCAGAAGAAGCTGAACAGGAATTCAATAAAATATCTCAAGGAGAGGGAAAAAATATTACCGATAAAAAGCCATTCAATAGTACTTAAAAGCATCTCTGTTCACATCAGCATCCAAAAGCAGAGCATCAAAGCAGGGCCAGCCAGTTTAGTGCACACAGAAGGAAAAGAATATTAAAAGGCTCACCCTTGTGCTGTTATTAAGCTACATCCACTGGCATTCATGAGCATGAGACAGTTCAGACAAAAATCAATTTCCCTTCACGCTCATCAACTAAAAAAAGAAGTGAATGTTTTCCAAGTGATGGAAAATTAGGATACCAGACTTTAGATACCCGCTCCAGCTGTCCCCTGTGATATCACTAACTTCCCTCACAATGCCCATGAATTTATCCAATACACTTTTCTAACCTCCCCTCTCCTAAACTCCCTCCGTGTCACCAGTACTCTCAGCTCCTTCTGACATCCAGAAATGACCCCTCGTTAGAGCTGGCATAAAGTGTGGCTGATTCCAAGTGGTCAGAAAAAAGAAATACAGCCAGGAACTGTGGAACCCACAGCACAGGTTCTCTCCCACTGAACATAATTGGAGTTTATTTTCTATAGCCAGCTGCAGTTTTCCTTCGGAGCTAAGTAAACAAGCTGTGGGAGCTCTACTCCTGTGTCAGAGCTGATCAGAAATACATGATGGGGTCAAAAACCACTGCAGAGATGCTGACAAATGAGAAAGGAAATATAAAAAGAGCATTTAAGCCTGCAGTGAGACTAAAAACGTTCTCTGTGCCATGACCAACAACTTTGTCCTTGATTCAGCACAGCAGGGAGGGATCAGCTGAGGTTTCAAAGTCTGACAATCTCCAGTATCTGTGTTCTAGGCTCTTCCCTTTCATGCCATCCACTGAGTATTGTCTGAGTGTAGGGAGGGAGGCTTCACAGCACTGCCCAACACCAGCCTGTTCCGTGCTGGCTGCCAAGGAGCAAAAACTGGACTCTGAAAGATGCCAGTGATGTCTTTATTTTCACCCCTAAAAGAGATCCAAGGACATCAACTGGAGCATTCCTAACTTTGAAGCCCTCAGCAGGCCCTACAGATGGGTACAGAGAAAAGCTTCGTTTCTCAGGGACTGAGGAGGCTGTTCCAACAACCACAAGTTTTCAGATGTGCTTTCCCTCCTTCCCCTCACTGTGGCACCACAGGAGCACACAGGTGGCTTTGCACGACCTCTGAACTGAAAGGGCAGAGGAGGCTGGGTGAGAGGACATCGGCCTTCTGCACAGGAGATTCGTGGCACATCACAGTCCTGAGCGGGGTCAGCACAACTGCTCACAAAAATACAGGTCATGGTGTGAAGGCAACACATCCTGACTGGTATTTTGGGGTTTACAGACAGCTGACACTTCCCAAAGCCACTGTAGTCCTAAGAACTGAAGTGCAGTCTAGTTTTAAGGACTGAAACCTCCATACAAGGTTCATCACCAGATTTATCAAGGTGCAACGGCAGCAACAACGTTAATCCACACTTTTAATTTAATGAACGATTAGTTCATACTTTTTACAGTGTTCAAACAGGAGATGAATGTGAAATATCTACTGCCTGAAGTGCTGAAAAACTCATTTGTTGAGGCCACTGAGCAGCAGCACCTGGAGTTGAGCTGCCATTGACTTTGGTTTCCAACCCACTTCTCACGAGAACCACAGCTCACCTGTTTCACGGAAAACTCTGTGTCAGCATTCATTGTTCTTTCAGTCTATAAATTAATTCTAGATCTAATGAGCTTCACAGCTGGCCTCTACCAGCAGCTTCTTTTCTCCCCTCGGCAGCTGGCAGACCAAAGGTATCCTCTGATAATTCCCCTCCACACTACAAGCCCCCAGCGCTGCTGAGGGGTGAATTTGTGTTCATCGGGAGCTGTTTGTGCAGCTCGTGTGCCACAAGAACTGTCCTGTCTACCATCATCCTAACAGCTGCTTTGGTAGGCAATTCAGTCCTAAAACAGAGTAAAATAAAGGGTAAGAGCAGCCAGCATTCTGAACTGCCTGCCAAGGTGGGCCTTCATCCTCCTCGTGCTTTCAAGGCACTGCAGTGGAATAAATTCCTGAAATTTGAGGTTGTTCACTGCTGCAAAGCACATCAGTCAAACTTTTCTAGTTTTTTCCTTCCCTTACAGTAGGAAGATAATAGTACCAGCTAGAGCAACTGCACAGCAGTGTTGGAAGGATTAATTAGCTAATATTTCTACAGTCTTAAGCATGCAGAACATCACAGATGCACAGTGTAATTACTGTTATTAGGTGAGTGATTTCTTTGACTCGTTGGGACAACACACATTTTATCTGTCATCTTTTCATGGCACAGACATCTGCCAACAAATACCCTCAGCTAAAAAGAAACCTGAACACCACGGCTAAAACTATCCATGATATTGGTTTTTTTAGGAGGGTTAATTTTTTTTTTTCAAGCATCTATTATTTCTTATTAGCAATAAGGGATAGAAATCCTACTGATAGCCACGAAGCCTTAAAGCTGGCCACAAATGAAGGCTGACACAAAAGCTGCTGACCTGCTTGCAAAGTGCAGTATCCTCCTAAAAACCATGTTGCAAATTAAACTACGCTGGGTCTGCTTTCTCTGACTTCCAGCAATGTCCAGAAAGGCTTTAGCTGCTGACCAAACCCTCTCTAGAGCTATTAAGGGGATAAAGTTCTCTTCCTTAGGATGTCCTGATGGGACTGGGATCAGTCAGGGCACTGGAGAGTGCAGGTACTGTACAATCAAAAGTAAAATAAGCTAAACTACAAGAAAGGAGAATTCAGCTTTTTGTAGAAATTCTGGGGGAAAACTTGGGCACAAAGGAGCCAAGAGGAGTGTGACAGAACTGGAAGCTGGACTTGCGTGCGTGTGTCAAGGGTGATGCTAATCCAGTGCTAGTAACTTCATACTGTAAATAACAGATGATTCCAGGATGTTGATATTCTCTCTATCAAGCATAAAAATCGGTGCTTTTCATGGAAATTTAGGTCAGCACACAACCACAGACACAAGCCTGATGAACATGTTAAGGAACAGTTTAAAGCAATGCTAAACGAAAGAGCTGAAGAAATATAGGGTGTAGAGATGTCATCAAAGGGCACAGGAAATTCACTCTCTGGGAGATTTGCAGTGCCAGGAATCCTTGGTGCTCTGTAGGAAAAGAATAGGAACAGACAGAATGCCAGGGTGGCTCAGGCTGAAGGGAGCACAGTGGGCACCTGGTGGCACCTCCCTGCTCCAGCAGGGCCATCCCAGAGCACAGGGCACAGCACTGTGTGCACCCAGCTCTGGAACAGCCCCAGGGAGGAGACCCCCCAGGCTCTCTGCACAATCTGCTCAGGGCTGGGCACTGCCCAGGGCAGAAGCTGTGCCTCCTGTGCAGGGGAATTGCTGGGCTCAGTCCCTGCCCGTGGCTCTGGTGCCATTGCTGGGCCCCGGAGCAGAGCCTGGGCCCTGCTCGGAGCCCTCCCTGCACCCAGGGACACCCAGGGCTGAGGGCCCCTCTCAGCTGGGGCTCCTCTCCAGGCTGAACAGCCCCAGCTGCCTCAGCCTTTCCTGGGCACCCAGATGCTCCAGGCCCTTGCTCAGCTCCAGGAGCTGCCTGGCCCTGCTGTGCTGAGCATCCAGAGCTGGACACAGCACTGCAGAGGTGCCTCAGGGCTGGGCACAGGGGCAGGATCCCTCCCTGACCTGCTGCCAATGCTCTTCCTGCTGCCCCGGGATCCATGGGCCTCCTTGGCCCCAGGACACTCTGCTGCCTCAGGGACAGCTCGGTGTCCCCCAGCACCCCCAGGACACTGTGCTGCCTCAGGGACAGCTCGGTGTCCCCCAGCACCCCCAGGACACTCTGCTGGCCCAGGGACAGCTCGGTGTCCCCCAGCACCCCCAGGACACTCTGCTGCCTCAGGGACAGCTCGGTGTCCATCAGGAACTGCTCAAAGCAACACAACAGCTCCAGGCACTGACCCACTGAAATTGGGCTTGGGTGCCTGCATTACCTATAGTCCAACTCAACAAAGAGCTCTGAGTTTGAGGGACTCAGGGAATTCCAAGGAGCACCACCTGGCAGACTTTCGTTTCCCAGGGACACACGCACCAGCCTGGGTCACTCGGAATTCTCCTGCAGGCTCACAGACGATGTGTCTGGTAGCAGCCAGCTGGGATCATTTAAATCCACTTTAACGATGACACCACCGTGCAAAGCAGGAGAGCACAGCACTGTTCTCCCAGCTTCCTGCTTTTCCCAATCTGTCAGCCCCAGAGAGCTGCTCCAATTCCACCCCTGCATGATTAGCCAGCATTAGCAAAGCCAAATCAATGGCTTGATTGCAGATTTGCCAAACAGAAGGGCAATGTGCATGCATTAGAATGATGAGGCAATTTGCAACTTCATTACCTCCTTCAGAGACACGTGAGCTTTACCCTAAAAGTGGCACAGGGATTTTAAATCCTGCTGAGCCCTAGAGCTGTCCTGGTTTTCCCTACAGGCGCCTAGAGGATTAACAGCTGAACCACTGAGGGCAAGCGTGTGCCAGTCCCCACAACAGCCTTGATAACGAAAATAGTCTTAAAGAGTCCCTTCTGAAGGGAGCAGAAGGCCCCACCTGCAGAGCAGACCATCCTTAGGGAAGTCTCCTGCCTCCTGGGGCTTGAGGTGAATATGAGCAGAGAAAGGTTCCTACTCCAGTGTAGCCCTCAGATTATTATCCATGATTGACTTCTCAGGGAGGCAGCAGTGAAGATGCAACCAGAGGTCTGAGGGCAATCCAGAGACTTCAGAGCCTTGGAATGCCTGACTAAGGGATCAGGAGCAGAAGCAGTGTTCTCCTCTCTCATTCTAGTTTCAGAAAGAGCACCTGTCTGTGAGCTTGGTGTCACCAGCAGAATTCTGGGCTCTTTGATCACAGGTTGGTTTACACAAAAGCAGTTCAGGCTTGAGCTCCTCCATGCCAGAGAGCCCTGGAGGGGCTGGAGCGTGTGCAGGGCAGGGAACGGAGCTGGGAAGGGGCTGGAGCCCCAGGAGCGGCTGAGGGAGCTGGGAAAGGGGCTCAGCCTGGAGCAAAGGAGGCTCCGGGGGGACCTTCATGGATTTCTCCATGGAAAGGGTGCTCAGGCCTCGCCAGGGGTTGCCCAGGGAGGTGGTGAAGGCACTGTTGCTGGAAGGATTTAAAAGACATATAAATGTGGCACTTGGGGACATGGGTTGGAGTGGGCTTGGCAATGTCGGCTTGACAGTTGGACTTCATAATCTTAAATGTTCTTTCTGACCTAAATGATTCTCCCAGGGTAAAAGGGCAGCAGTCACTCACTGGATTTAGAAAAGTGGATGTCCCAGAGTCTCCTTGATGGCCAGCAAACAAAAATATATGCAGGAGAAATGGGCATCCCAAGAAACAGCCCCTTAGGAATCCTATCCTCGCCCACAGCTGAATGACTCCATGGAAGCAAACCACACAGCTACAGAGAGACCAGTATTTTCAGCTAAAGCACGGAAGTTCTGGGAAACTAAAAGCAGTTTTCGCAGACAGAAAATTATTATTCTTACTCAGCACTTGTGAGGTGAAAATGAGCAGTTGCGTTCCACTACAGACACTGCACGGTTGTTTAGAAGGAACCTCTGGCTTTTACTTTATGTAAAATCCATGGCAGAATTGAGACAAGACTGGAATTGGTCTGCAGTTTGAGCAGCAACCTGCATTTTACTCAACCACTGTGCTTACATTTTTAATGACAGCTCTCCTGTGCGTCCTCCTTAAATTGTGGCTCCACAAAAGCCAGGGAAATCCCTGATGTGCCATATAATGGAGCAGACACATTGCCATGTGTCACCGTGAGCATTCAGATAGTCTGCTGTGAAAGTAGACAAAATTACAGCTTTAACACCTATTGCAAAGTAAAAACATCCATTTGGTTTAAATAATTTAATGGGGAGAAAACCAAGCACTTTCCCACATCTGAAACAACTTGCAAATACCACAGCAGTGAACTACAAACTCTTTACAGAGTCTCATCTAAAAGCAAACTAAGAATACAGAGCATGCCTGTGCAGGGAGTGCCCAGCATTTAAACACTGACCTATGTGTTGCTGAGGAATAACTTCTTTAGAAAAAAAAAATAAAATCCAGAAAATCATCTTAAACCCCAGAAGAATATGTTTTACCCAAGTTCTACTCCCCCAGTTCATTGATGCCTCCTTGTAAATAAGAGATTGTAATCCAGCTTGTTGCAATTAGGTATCATTATCCTGCTCTGTTTTATGATTTTCTTCATTAATGAACCGAAGTGATTTCAGATATCAATAATTACAGTGCCTGCAAATTTTAACAAAAAGCTCCACAATAAAACAGTAATTCAATAATTCAAGCTAATAAACCCTGAACAAAATCCCTCTCTTAGGCATAAATCATCAATTAAGTACCAAGAGGAAGATTTGAATACAACTTTATAATAATTGTTTTCAAATTAGCAATAGAAGGAAGCAGCAACTGAAACGCCTATACTTTAGGGCTTGTTTGAAAAATTAAGAAAGCAGCTGATGCAATTGATGCTTTTCATCTGTTTGACAACTTAAAAATCAAGTAAATGCACATGAAAGATCTGTAGTTTGCAACTGCACTTAATCCCAGAGCTGTCAGGGTGAACACACCTGCACAACTTCTACGTTCAACAGGATTTACTCAGCCAAGATATTGATAATTCAAGGTCAGGTCACACTGTATCCCACACTGACATCTACTCCTCTCGTGTTATCCCAGTTCTCTGTGCCGTCTGAAAATGCAGACCCACGAGTTCTGTCTCTGCTGACTGCTACAGTCAAGCAGATGTTAAAAACAGGCACTGAGAACACACAGGAAAGTTATTATTTGTTACCACAGCATGAAATGGGCTGCCTAAAATGCATCCACATTAATTAAGATTATCGGAAAAATTAGGCTCCTACTGCTGTTGATGTGGAAGCAAACGAGAAACAAAGCAACCCAATAAGATTAAATAAAAGCTTGCACTGATTTTATTTTTATAGGTATTTGAAACACATGTAGGACCTTAGGAGACAGATGGCTGTCTGTCAGCTGGAACATCTGCAGGAGCAGGAGAAAGGTCACCGTCACCTGTGGCACAAGTGCATAACTGCTGAGGCAAATCAGCCCTAGAGAAACACCTCTGAGCAAATGAATGCTAAGTTCAAACACACTGGCAAGTCAGATTTCCAGTTGCAGGTTGATTAAAACTGCAAATTTTGCACATTCTGATGGTGAATTACTACCATCATAACTTTGGGACAGGTTATAGACAGGTGTTACGGACAGGCTGAGCTGAAATCTAAATTCCCAGGCAGAGTAGGAATGCTCTTTCAAGGCTGGGGTTTAAAAGAAAATTTTAAGAGGTATTAAATCAAACACTAAATCGATAAATAAAGTTATAACTGTAGGAAAAAAGAAAAACAACATAAGCAAGGAAGATCTAAGAGTTCTCTTGTGCCATGTTATGTACAAAAAATCTTTTAGAAAACTTTTAGAGGGTTGGATTTTGGGCTTTTGTTTTTGGGTGTTTATGAATACCTTCAGTTATTTGGCTTTATTCAGCTGTAGCAGCACTGGTTGGAAGGAACCTCCACCACAGCAGCACCAAACTGGGTGAATTTTCCCCTTTTCTGGACAAGTCTCTTTCCCTTGGCTCTGCCTGAACCAGTCACTCTTGAACTGGGACAATCTCTGTTTTTTGCCTCCTGGAACAAGACAGAGAGCAAAGCATCAAACACCAATTTGCTTTTCTTGCTGTGGTGAGCGAAAGCTTCAATGAATTGCAGCCATCACATCTTTGACCTGATAAAGCACCTGCTTCCAAAAATATCCCTTGCACCTCACATTTGAGGTTTGCCTTGGTTGAAAGCTGTTTGGGAATGGGTCTGTGATTGGTTTTGAGTAACACAAAGCAATATTTACTGCTTTCAATACTGATAAGGCAATAAATTACTATTTCCTGAATAAAAACAGCCAATGACCATGTCTAATAAATTTACTGAGGCGGAACATTTCCATTTGTCACAGGTCATCCGATGGAAACATTCTGATACATTTTTCAAATACACATATAGGAATTTGAGTGAGGTGCTGTTAGTGCTGATCCCTTAATTAAAAAATGAATTAAAATAAACCAAAAGATTTTTTTTTCCAGAGTCCCAGAGACCTTCCTAATTCCATACATGGAAAGCAGTAGAATGGCACAGGCTGACGGATTAAACAAAGCCTGTTTTTTTAATGGCCTGACAAGTAACTGCAGTCAAGGAGCAGTTAGATAACAGGTACTTGATATCAACCAGAGCAGTCCTAAAATATTTCTCTTTCCAAGTGGTAGTCAATGGCTTATTAAAGAAACAGACCCATCTAGTGGTAACACTGCTTTTATGCTAATGCCTGTGGGAGGCACGAGCAGGGAGCAGTGGGGATAAATGAATTACACCACCAGAAAGAGCAGAGGCAATCAAAGCTTCACTCCAAGTCAAGTAGGGAGAACTTCTCCTCGAGTGAAGGTGCTGAACAAGCCTTTTCAAATTATTTGGTTTACAAAATACCAGCACTTATCCTCAGAAAAGACCGAGTCTCACCACTCAAACCTGTCAGTCAGGATCAATGTCAGCCCACGGCAGGGAAAGCTCAAATGCACCAGGCGAGGATAGTGATGGAACGCTCTCCAGAAGCCGTCATTTGAGTTTGAAATATCCTAAACTACTTCAAAAATTTGTTTTTATAATGTAATGACTTTGAGTACATCTGTGCCTAAACAACCCTCTGTGTTGAGCAACAGAGTGTTCTGCTCATTTGATCTGGTGTCATTGCATGTGACAATTCTGAGTGGGAATGGTCCCAGGGGATGAGAGGGAAAAAAACCCCACAATGTGCCAAAATCTGAAAGCCGTGCAATTTTAGGCTTGTCAGCACATTCCTAGCAAAAAGTGCTAGAAAAGCTAATAAGGGCTCATCTAATAATGAATTGAAAATGACAGTAAAATTAGCATCACTGGTCATGATTTCATGGTAAATAGATCTTGTCAAAATAAATCATTGTGCTGTTGTTCAGTGGGAATCTCAGGCTTGGGCACTTGGTGCCTCAGGCCATCTTGATTAGAAAACAAAAGCAGTGCCACGAGATAATAAATGGACTAAAAGCTGTGATGGGCCTCAACAGGCAGCTGGAAAGGGAGACAAAATGCACATGTTGCTCCAGGGGATGTTTCCCACCTTGTTCTAAATCCTCCTCTGCCCACAAGTCTGCCAAGGCAGTAGAGAAAACTCAAAATGATCAAAGGTAGCAAACAAGATAGACAGCAATGCTCACACATGGACAGCTCAAAGAGAAGAGGGCCCTGGCCTCATCTGGAATGGCAGCCAGTTCCCAAATTTAACTCAATCCTGAAACCCCTACAGATACACGAACCAGATGGCAAAAAAAATTGGGAAGAAACAAGGATGGAGAGGTGCAAATGGGGCAGCAAAGGGAGCAGCCAGCACTGGTTTCAACACGGGGATTGCTAGGAGCAAGGTCTTCCTGGGCCTGAGGGAGAGAAAAATCAAAGGAAAGGGAAGCAGCAGCAAATCCATGTCTCCAGACATGACCCTTTCTCCTCTGGGTCTCCACCATGGTGCACAGGTCTGCTTCACGGGCAACACAGAACTGCCTTTTCCTGTCTTGCAAACAAAACAAGGATTTGTGGGTCATCTCTTAGACAGCAAAATCCTCCAAGGAGGATTTCAGAGCAATCCTGACAGTATGGCAGGAAAATGACTTCTCCACATTTGTAATCTCTGAACCACAGTTTTTCCCCTTGTCCTCAGAGCCCATCAGCCCTGGGCCTGTGGTAAAGTGGTAAAGGACAAGCCCTTCACTATCCCTAAGGTCTCTGAGAAACTCATTTCCACTGAAAACACCCCTGCTCTTCCATCGTGCACCGTGAACATGGTGAGTCTCCACTTCACTGGTCGTTACTGGTCTGACAGGACTTGGTCATGTCTCAGACGTAGAAAATGGCCCAAACCCAGAGCCCTCCACAAAGGAAGGATGTGGAGCTGCTGCAGTGAATCCAGAGGAGGCCACGGAGCTGCTCCCAGGGCTGGAGCCCCTCTGCTCTGGAGCCAGGCTGGGAGAGCTGGGGGTGCTCACCTGGAGGAGAGAAGGCTCCAGGGAGAGCTCAGAGCCCCTGCCAGGGCCTAAAGGGGCTCCAGGAGAGCTGGAGAGGGGGGACAAGGCATGGGATGGATGGGATATTGGGAAGGAATTGTTCCCTGGGAGGGTGGGCAGGCCCTGGCACAGGGTGCCCAGAGCAGCTGTGGCTGCCCCTGGATCCCTGGCAGTGTCCAAGGCCAGGCTGGACACTGGGGCTTGGAGCAGCCTGGGACAGTGGGAGGTGTCCCTGCCCAGGGCAGGGGTGGAATGGAAGGTCTTTAAAGTCCCTTCCAACCCAAACCATTCCACTTCTAGGAATCCCAGTAGCTGGGGATGTGAATGGCCCCACAGCAGCTGCATTCCAGGAGAGCAGCATCCCCACTCCTGCCTGGTGCTGTAATTCCTTGAATCCCAGCCCAGACAACGCCTCCCTCCCACAGCCCACAGCACCTTGTTCTGGTACCTGAGAGAGCAGGAAACCTTTTGGAGAGGGAGCTGCCTCATCCCTGGGTTGTCACAGGCTAAACCTAAACACACTCCCTCAAATGCAGCCAGCACCCCCACATCCCTGTGTCCCTGTGGGTGGCAAGGACACAAGTCCCAGCTCTCCCCTCCCAGTTCTCCCAGGCAGGGAGCAGGATTTTGTCTTTGCTCCAAGGCTCCCCTCCCTGCCCACACGCTCAGTAAATCCTTTGATGCACTGCGATGAGCCCAGTAAGTGCAAAATCTAAGGACTAAATCACAAATAACAACCCGGTGCCCAGCTCAAGGACTCTGCATCCTGCACCTTCTGGTGTGAAGTTACAACTTTAATTACTGGAGGGAACCACATCCCCAGTCAGTTGGGATTTTGCTTTAGAAGATTAGGCTTCTCCTAGAGGGCTTCTTCCCAGGCAAAGGCAGCAGTAAGGAAGTCAGTCCCAAACTCAGAGTACTCCTGTGATCCTTGGGACTGTCTAAAAAGAATAGAAAAAGCCTCCAGGAAAGTAATTTGAGAGTAGTAAGTGAAAGGCTCCTGTAAAGCATTATCTGACAAATAATTTGTCTGCTATAGAAATATTTCAGTGGAGTCCTGGAGATAAATTAAGTCCTCAAATGATGCACAAAAGAAAATAAAAATGAAATGGAGGAATTGAAAGTAGAACAAGAATTGCAATCATACTTTTTAGCGAAGACTGCTGAAATCTGTTGCCAAAACTACTGTTTCTACTGGTTTTCCTCTCAATTAAAGTGGTGCAAGGAGCACCACTGGGGTCAGCAGGGCTGAGTTATTTATTCCTACAGAGGTAATTCCCACTAAGCAGAACAGAGTCTAGAATCTCAATGCCATGGCAGTTTTTTAAATAACTAATTCGAGACGGAACTTCCAAACTTGAACAAGAGCATCTGACCATTCAAATCTAGATTTTTTTTTTTTTAATTCAATGCTTGCTCCACTTTAATTTTTAAGCATCTTTTATGGGAATACCGCTGGACAAGGGCCAGCATTTTTATATTTCCATGTAATTTTTTTGTGCCAAGAGATGCAATAGCTATGGAGAGGTGTACTGAGCCAATAGACCAACAAGCAGCCATCAAGGATAACTTAAACCACTTTAGATTATAATAAGACTACTAAAATTTCTGCAAACAGCCAACTTTTTAGTGTGGACTTTAATATTTCAGAGAAAACTGGATTTGTGTCTTTCATGTACTTCATGTGAAATAGAACCAGCAGAGAAAGAAATGAAGAAAAAGGACCACAGAAGTGACACTAACACATGACGACAACACCACAAACTTTCTCATACCTGCAATCATGCATGATAGAGTCAAATGAAAAATGGATTGAACATGGCTGTACGTGATGCTACACTGGGACTCTTGCATAGCTTTGGAAAGAAACTGATAGGGCTGATTAAATTAAATCAAAAGCTGAAGCACTTCAATGACAATAAAGGAAAAACCAGCCTTATAATTCAGTGTGAGAACAACTGAGCTGCTGCAGGGAACCATTGGGCTGCGAATTGATTGGCACAAGCTGGTGCAGAGCACTGCTGGGTCAGTCACCTCCTGCTGCAGGAGTCTGGAAGCACATCTGCTGTCTGACTGTGGCCATTCCTCTGCGCAGCATTCGAGTGGCCCTGGTGCTGGCACTGCCCTCAGTGCCCACATGCTCAGGTTTGGGAAATTCAGGGCAGGAAAGCAAGAGAAGAGCATGACAAAAGCCATCCTTTGGCACAGCTGCTGTTGACATGGGAAATCAGCAGAATGGTAACATACTGTGGCAGGCACGGGCTCTCCCAACACATTATCCCTGGAATGGGGTTCTTGGGCACATCCGACCTTCACGCTCGAGCACAGCACAGAGCAAAACGTGTTGGCTGCCAAAATACAGCTGCTCCTCACAGGTGAGGGAACAGGGGAGCTTGAGAGCTGGAGAACTAGTTGGTGCTGTAGAAATTCCATATATTAGAAAGAAATTATTTCCTGGGAGGGTGGGCAGGCCCTGGCACAGGGTGCCCAGAGCAGCTGTGGCTGCCCCTGGATCCCTGGCAGTGCCCAAGGCCAGGCTGGACACTGGGGCTTGGAGCAGCCTGGGACAGTGGGAGGTGTCCCTGCCCACGGCAGGGGTGGCACTGGATGGGATTTAAGGTCCCTTCCAACCCATAATTCCATGATATCTGCACAAATACACACAGATGTTTGTTTCCACACACACAGTAAGTCAGGTGCACCAGAGGCACTGGGAAGAGCTGCTTCCAGTTGTTCCTTCTGTTTTCCCTTTGCCTATACAGCAACTGCTGCTGTGCTTCTGGATTCAGTAATTATATTTTGATGTGCATGGAGGGTTGCTTCATAACATCTGAGAACTCAAGTCACAGGGTTAGCAACGTAGCAGATGGCAAATTCGGGGGTTTGGCTTTTTGTTGGGTCTTTTCAAACGTACCGATCGATTGTTATGAAGCAATCTCTGATTTATAGGAACCTCGAAAACACTGCATTCGGTATTTCTCTGAGCTCTGCAGGCAGACTCAACAAACAGAAATTAGGCCCCGTGTTGTTCCTGCAGCTGAGCAAAGGGATCACTCTGATTACACTCTGTGCTTCCCTGCAGCAGGATGATGAAGAGATGGCACTGATGTGCAGAGAACCGTTTCCTTCCTCTGCTATTGAGCTGATATCCATATCTGATACGAATTCTGGGGGCAGCAAGGTGTGCGTGCAGCCGTGAGGAATTCTGCTGGGAAAGCAAATGGTGTCCTTTAAGAAACAGATAATGAATTAGTGCAGCATCTTCTCGATTTTGCCTTGAGCCTGTTGCCAGCTCCAGCACCTGCCCCTCCATGGCTTCCCCTAGGAACCCTTGGAAGCATCAGCTGGAGAGAGCACAGGATCAAGGAGCCTTTATTAAAACACACGTGCCCTCAGTTGCTCTGCTGCAGCTCCAGCTCTGCCAGGGCCACTATATCAGTATATTTATTGCCATTGGATCTCTGAAAGAAGGATTAAATGAGCTGGAGTTTAATCACTATCCTCAGGATTTAATGACACCCAGCAGTAAAGCTGAACTGAAAAGGTGCTTAGGAATGCTGAGAAGAAATGTTGTCATGTAATTCAGGTATTTCTTTTAGTCCTACTTAACATCGCCTAAGCACAAAACAAGATTTCACTTTGCCTGAAAGATTCATAGGCACACAGGGCCTCGAGAGGCATTACTTCAGGATTCTTAATTTTGAAGAGATTTCCAGAAAGCTTCCTGAGAGAGTACACACTTGTGTACACAGAGACGGTTTAAGTGGCATCTGTCAGAGCAGGGATGACTTGCAAGCAGAAATTCTGTATATTCCTCCCAAAGAAGATTGTGTTCTCCTTCCCCCACTTTTCCTTTCTGCTCCTGTGAGCCAGGAGGAAAAAATCTACTGTCCACGTTCACTCTTGGATTTGCCTCTGGCTAGAAAAATCCCCAGGAAAGAGCAGCTCTTAATTCCCAAGGCTGGGCAGCCCCTTCAGTTGAGAATTCCTGTTCTCACAGTCCCCCCAGGGCTCAGACTTTTGCACTGCACTGGGATCAAGCTTTACCCCAAAAAAGGGAGGTGTCACTCCAGGAAAGCATCTCCCATCAGGATCACATCCTGGTTTTAGCAGTTCCTCTGCCCTGGTTGAGCTGATTTGCCCAGCTCGGTGCCCATACAAATCTACACTGTGTCAACTGAATCCACCTTGATTTCCCAGAGCTCCTTCCCTTCTTTTCTGGGCTAAACAAAGGATAATGCTGCAGTGTAAAAAGTGGGTCACAAGGACAATAGGGAAGAAGAGCAACAAATACCACAGCACCATTTATTTTCGTGCCTTTTTTAAAAAACAAAACAAAAAGTTTAAAACCATTCAAGGACAAAACAATACTCTTCACTCAGCATGGAAAAAAATGTTTTGCCATCTCCAAGCTAAAGGGCTGAAATTCTCCTTCTTCAGAACTACTCAGACAAACCTGCTGTCTCCATCATGTGCTTCACTGAAATGCAACTCCTTTGGAATTTAGGAGTATAAGAATCTACACATGCACTAGAAATTAGAATTCATACATCCAAACTATCCTTCACTTGATGTTTGCCAATACCTGTCACTTTCTCTGCTTTGCAAGTTAGATTTCCTACTGGGAGCATATTCAACAGTGCTTTGGTACCTCTCGTTTACCTCTTGTGTATATTTTGTGTGTGGTTGGGGTTTTTGTGTGTTTTGGGTTTTTTTTTTTAATTAGAATTTGTTTAATAAATAAATAAAAATGGAGCCTTTAAAGTTGCCATTAGTGAACCTTGAGCATCCAAACATCTCAAGCAGTAATGTCTCCAACCACTTAATTCCAAGGTTAAACTGTATTTCCTTACACCCTAACATCTAAGTTAAAGAACAAAGTATTACTATCAGAGCTTTCAGCTGTAATACACTCTGGTCTTTCATTTTTCTCTAAGCAAAACTCCTGCTGATCCTCTTTTGGATCTACATGATGTAGATCTTCCCATTAAAAAACTTTAAGAACAAACTTTGAGCCTTTGTCTGCTCAAGCATCCTTAAAACACCAGCACCACCCACTCTGACCAGTCTAAGCACTTATAAGAAATCCCACGATGTCCTAAAGAAATTTTTAAGTAACCATTCTGCCTTTTGCACCTCAAGAAACACCATCTTATCTTCACAGGAAGGCTAGATCCCACTCAGAAAATGGGAAACACTCAGGAAGTTACTGGGAAGCAGACTGTAAACAGCCACAAATATTTATTTATCAAGATTTCCAGGAGGGAATGAGTAATTTGGATGCCAAAGTCTTCAGAAAGCCACTTCTTTTCACTGAGCCCACTGGGGATAACCCACAATTACAAGTCCCTGCTGAAACTTTCACACTCTGATTTCCCTGATGGTAAAAAGCCCTGACCAAAGAGAAAACCTGACACATGGGGACTATTTGACTCTAATCCGTCCAAATGAGCTGCTCTGCATGAAACTTGAAATTTTTGTCACAACACCACTACGAGCATGTGGCATTTCCCAGTTCTTCTGAGAAACAATGCAGTGCCCCCCACAACCTTCCACAGGAAATTAGTCCACTTCACACATAGGGGTAAGGAAGTGAAGAACCCAAGGGCACGAACACAGTTCAGATTATTCTTCACTCTGCCCTTCCGGATCCTCTCCCTGAAATGCTGAGACTCTTTTAGAGGAGACCGAAAGAAGCAGAACATTCTTCCCTTATCTCAAATACATAAAAACCACCCCAAAAGTGAGCACGCCTTCCCCAGTCTTCCACCTCTCTGCTCACAGGGACAAGGAGAGGCAGGGAGGGACCTGGGGCTTCTGAAGACACAGAAAACACAACGAAGGCACCTCCCAAAAAGAGGCCAAACCCCAGACAACTCTTTGAATTTTTTCCCACAGGAATTCCAGTGGAAATCATTCAGGGGAAGGGAAGTCTGCAAGTTTCTGCTCCAGGGACAGCTGAAGAAAGGGCCACCAAACGTCAGCCAGCATCCTGTCAGGGATTATTTGTTTGTCACCTTGGACTCGCCTGAGAGCATCTGTCAATCTCTCAGCAGCCTTCGTCTCTCACAAAGGGACCTTCACATCCCTCCAGCACAAAGTCATCACTGGGTGTTCCTGCCCAGTCCTTCCAAATTTTACATTCCAAAGGGAAGCTGGCAGCCCTGACACAGGATCAGTCTGAAAACAGGATGTTAGCTCAGTGCTGGGAGCTGCACACTGGGTTTGGGGTGAGGCTTCTCTCTGTCCCAAAAGGTGATCTGCTGGAAAGGCTGGCATCCGCCAGCTTAAAAAAGGAAATTATTACCCGTGGTTTTCTGTTACCTTTGCAGGATAACACCACAGAAAACAAATGGGATACGTGATTTCATCTTTACTTATGTGTCAGAAGATTCAAAAACGCCCCAAATATTAACATTATGTCTGCTGGTCAGAGGAGGGGAATTCAAAACATCAGCCCACCTTAAAAAAAATCCCCTTGAAAACAAACAAACCAACCAAACCAAACAAACAAAAAGCACAAACAAAGAACCACCAAGCAAACTAAAAAAAACCACCCAAAAAACCCTCCCAAAAATCAAAACCCAGCCACACACAAAAGCTAGAAAGCCATCCTCGTCCTGACTTCTCTCACCAAAAAAAAAGACAGTTTGTACATCATCCTGCCTGCTCTAAGATTACATGAAATTCTTGATTTTGAGAACTGAAAAAACCCAAACCAAACCCATCTCTCTATTTCATATAAAAGCTGATAACTTCTCACAGTGTATCAAAAAATCTAGTGCTCTGGCAGCTGATCCTGAGGTTCAAAAAGAGGCTTATGACTCATATTTATTTTTATTCCCTGTGGACAAGAACAGAGACCTCATAAATGACAAATTAAATGGCCTGACCAACAAGCTCCTGGATGCCAAGTGCGAGAGAAGACACAGACCAGACAAAAGATCCAGTTCTGTCGTGTCAGGGAAGGAATCCCACCAGGGCTCAACGCCCAAGAGCAGAGACCATCATTACGGATGGAAAAGTCCAGGATCAAAGCTCTAGGAGGGGAGAAAAATAATAGAAATAGCTCAAACTCCTGGATCAGGACCTGTGATCTGGTTTGGCACAGACAAACATTTATTGAGGTTCAGCTCAACAAGAAGAGCTCATTAGATAATTGTGTACCTATTGAGAGAGTTGGTTGTTTTGGAACAAAAAAAAACCAAAATCACCTAAAACATGGTTCATTAAGTTGCCAATGAAAAACCAATCCAAATGTTTGGGGAATTTCTTTTCATTGTTTTGCTCTTTTATTTGGGAAACTAGCTGGAAAAATTCTGTAGGATCTCCTCTGCCTGTGTCCTTGGCTCAGAGTTCCCACCAAGAAAGACACCATTACTCCAATGGTACTAATTAAGAGAGGAAACGCAGGCCACTGCCACAAGGAAGAAAATAAAATAAATGCATTAAAACTAGAGTAGGAGGTCGCAGATGCAAGAAGCCAGAGCTTGCACTACTCCTTCACCACACAATTTTTATTTGTTTGTCCTGATTACAGGCTGTGGGAAGAGATGGGATCTGGGGGCCGTGGGACGCGCCTGCAGGAGCACATGGCAGAACAAAGGGACAAAGGAGCACAGAGAGGCTCTGTGGTGGCACGGAGAGGCTGTCTGCCTGCACCTGGGGGAGGAGGTGTCCCACAGCAGAGCCCCGTGGAGAGGAGCCCACCAGGAGCTGACAGAGAGAGCCCTGAACAGCGCGTGGTCACCGCACAGAAGGACACTGAGAACGCATGCTGCTGGCACGGTGACATGGGACAGGCCACGCAGTGACAATTACCACGTGTGCCTTGACAAAGGGCATAAAAGCAGCTCGATTCTTTGAATAAATGATTCAGATTCCCTGCCGATCTGAGTCCGTGCCTCGGTTCCTCATCAACAGGTGGTTTCCGTCTCTCTTGAGCTACTGCAATTTGTCTAATTTGTTCCAGGAGTAAATGGAAGAAAGAATGAATGTCAAATACTCAAGCTTTTAAGAAGCCAAATGTTCTCCTCTAAAAACAAAAAAGAAAAAGGAAAAAAGAAGGGAATGGTATTTTTAAGGAGAGCATAAACACAAGATGGTCATTTTCGTATGGCTGGGCCAAGGCAATTACACAGAAGAAAATGATACTTAAATAGCGGAATGTAAAGCACTTCATTGTTTTCTCTCATTTTCTTCATCTCCTGGCACTTGAAACCCAAAAATGTCATGCTCCATTAACAATCCTGGTGTTCAGCTGGAGAGAAAGCCTTTATTTTGGCAGCCCAGCACGAACAACCCAAGCAGCACACAACAGAACCACACTAACACAAGTGAAAAGAGCATTTTCTTTGTGTCCCTGTCCTCTTTCACATTGTAATTTCATTGATTTGCTCACTGAGTTCACTAAGATTCAAAATCCATGCAGTCAGGGAGCTCCACATCGTCCTCTGCAATGAATTACTGGCACAATAATAATTTGTACTAAAGAAGAAAAGAAGACATAAACCTTGTGCAAGAAAAATAGCTTTCATTTTGAAAGAACGGAAAGGGACAGGCTCTTTTACATTCTACTCTCATTTGTCAGTCTTTCAGCGAGATGTAAGAGATTTTATTCACTAATAACTTTTTATAAAATAATAAAAAACATTTAGCAGAGGAGCATAAAGCATCTCTTGAGTTACTTCATGGAACTGTGGCTACAGGCTGAGGAATGCAGCCATTTGATAATTCACTTGTCAACCCCAACGGCACCATTCCCAAATTTTCTCAGAAAATTTGTCAGGATAATAGGATGTTACAGCTTTTAACTCTAATGGTCATTGCCAAGTTTAGAACAAGAAGTCCAAAAAATTCTTTTACTTTTGGTATTTCTGCCAGTACTTAATCACAAGCCTTGGAATCCAGTTTCAACTCTCACATGTCTCCAATCCCTGTCCTGTGAGATTCCTTTAGGTGATACCTGACAAAATAACATTGACTATGTGGAAAACAAAGGGGAAAAACCACTTTTTATTTTGAGAAGGCCAGGTAGGCAGATCACTGAAATGGCATTGAATTCAAGAGAAAAATATTTAATTGTCAGATCAGGGATGTTCCAAATCTAAATTTTTCTTTAAACTTAGCTTCAAACTACTACAGAGGAGACAAATAGGTTCCACCATCAGTTGTATTTTCAAGTTTAACAGGTTTATATTTGAACCACATGAAATCCAAAAGTACCTCTCAAATCCTAGTTTAAGATGGACTTTTCCCCCTTCAAGTAACACCCATGCAATGGAACACACCTTGCAATTCTGTGAAATTTCTACAGCAATGAGTGAAGCGCCAAAGGAAAAAAGTCCTATTTGTAGAAGTGAGAGGAATGGGCAGAACAAAGAGCATTAATTGAAAATTTGGATGAAAGCCACTGGTTTGGAAGGTAAAGAATAGCACAAAAATGCAAGTACAAGCAAATCAGCATTTCATAAGCCAAGTGAGAAGAAAAACAAATGAGTTACTACCTGTGCTATTTATAGCCCAGTCTTCCTGCAGGTGGCAAACCAAAGGAGAATGTTTAAAAGGAGAAATCTAAACCAAGAGACCTCCTGTGGATATTGATGGGGACAGTTTTCCAAAGCCTGTGGGGCAGAAAGAGCTTTCTCAGGGTAGGAAGCCCAGCACCATAAAGCACTGAGGCAGCCTCCCTTTACCTGTACCATGGGAAGACCTGGTTTATTTTTTTCAAGACATAACAGCTCTGATGTAATTGACAAATTATCAGTTAAAACACTTCACATCCAAACATAAGTTATTTACAGTGGATGAGTCTTAAAAGCCCGGTTCTTAGAGGAAAGTCTGCAGATGTTCCACAAAGGACCATGTTCTTGTTGAGCAGGTAGACGTTAAAAATAAAAATAAAACAAAAATAAACAAGCAACAACACCCATTATTTATTACAACACAAGAGGACAAAGCAGCACAGCAGGAGAGTTCCTCAGATCTTCATTACACCCCGAATCCATGCAGGTCCACATGCTCTTTGTCCAGTTCAACAGAACAGTTGTACCCTATTTCTCATCTATTCCTGGAATTCCAGCATAAGCAGCCTTTTGGAAGACACAGAAGGAGGAACACTCAAGCATTAGTTAGAATTCCTGGGCTCTGAATTCCCTGATAAAACAGGCGCCAGACTGCTCTTTCCCTCTGAGGAAGCCAATTTCTCCCCTCAAAACATCAACATCTTTCATACGATCAGTTCTGATAACATCAATGGTTGCAACTCAAATTAATAGAAAGTTGATTTTTAGTCACAAACCCTTCAAATGCTCTCAACTCTTTATAAATAAGCATACTCTAGAGTCTCAGGAAAATCAGAGTATTAATGTGAATAACCACCACCTCAGTGTCTGCAAGGCAGAAGGATCCCTGGCAGGTTGCTATTATTTACAAACCTCTGCATCAAAATTAAGTTCAAAGCTTCAGTATTTCAAGACAATTCACAGTGTATGCCAACAAGCCCTGTGCTGAGAAATATTTCCTAAACTGCAGTACAGATCTGGGGCTTTGAAAATGCTGGCAAAAAGCAGGAAATCCTTTAATCATGGAATGGTTTTTGTTGGAAGGGACCTTAGAGGTCAGAACGAGTACGAAAGACACCCTCAGGTTCAGGGAAGTTTAAAGGCACGGAGAGAGCTCCGCACCATCAGCCTGAAGCTGCTCACTCCTCTGCTATTGCATTTCCTTCAGATTGCAGTGACAAAGCAGGGGCTGGCTTGGTCCTTAATTACATTCAATTCTTCAGAGGACTCCTGCACACGTCTCCCTCACTTGGGAGCCCTCATGCCATCCCCAAGCACACCAACAGCAATGGCAGGTGATCAGGGAATTTTAATTTGCTTTAAAACACCCTCTACCCCTAAATGAATCTGTCAGAAGCTTGACTCACACACTGACCTGCTGGAAGGACTTTCACAAGTCTCACACTCGGAGCCCAGCTTCCCAGCAGACTCCAGTAAGCACCAGTAACTCACTGCACCTCAGGGACAAAGCTGGAAAATCAATTTGTGCTTCGCTGTTTAGCATATGAAAGGTCAGGTCCTAAACACACTCTCCTCAGTGCCCATAATAATGTCTGTGTTCTTCCTAACACAGCAGGTTAGTTAACCATTTCAGGAGAACAGTCAATTGGATTTTCTCCCCTTCAGTTTTGGTGCAAAATGATGCAAATTTGCACTCAGGCTCACAGCAGAGCTCAGTTCGGCTCCTCTGTTCTTGAGCAGAACTCACCTGTGGCCTCCAAAAGGTATTTTGGAACAGCAGCAATTTCGTTAAACTCCCAATGCGGCCTCCTACATTAATAGATCTTAAGAGAATAATTTATTTTTTGTCCAGCTTGAGCAGGGCACAGAGCAGTGGAGGGCTCTCAGGAGCCACCAAAATGCCACGACTGGGTTTCTCAGCTCCCATTAGAACCACTAAAGAAAAGGAAAGGATTTCACTCAGTGGTCTAAAAAGAAACTGAACTTCAGCCATTTGGAGCACCTTTCATAAGCCACTGAGCTTTTATCAATAGCAGACACTCTTGTGAGTTAGAAGAGCTTTGTTCAAAGGAGAAGTATCTTGGTAGGATGTGCCAAAGTGCCCCCAGCGAATCTCCCAGTGGAGGAATAATCAGCTCATCTCTGACCTGCCATCTGCTCCTAAAAGCCAGGTGGAGAACATCATCTGGAAACACGGTTAATAAGCACAATGTTATGTGGGAAGGTCCTGGAAGCAGCTCAGGAAGATCAGTGGCACTGACACAAACCCAGACACCAGGCTGGGAGCGGACAACAACTCTGAGCTGTGCTGGTTTGACTAAACTTGAGTCTACCAGCACAGGGTGCAAATCAGCGAGGGCACCACCAGCCCGTTCTGAACCTGGGCCTCAGCCTGCTTCTGCCAGTAACTCACAATTTCAATAAACTTCTTTTTTCTTTTATATTTTATTGGGGTAAACCTGTTTTTCATGGCCATGGGTTAAGTTGTGGCATGCAGACATCCAACATCCCACCAAGCAGGTCTCAAATCACCACTCGCGCAGAGATGGAAAAATGAGCAATTACAGCACAAAAACCAACAAAATAAAAAAACCCAAGGCATTGCATATTAGAACTGAGCGTTTGGGAAGGGTTTGAACTGTGAGTCATATTCCAACTACAAAATCAAAGGACACTGAGCAAAACTTGCTTCACAGCGCTTCCAGAACTCAGCATTTGTGGGAAAGGTCTCTTATTTAATTTCATGCTGCTGATTTTTTCACTGACTTAGCCCAACTGTAGCAGTGCTGTAAGGATTGCATTGCCCAATTCTGCTTTGGATATAATTACAATTTTCAGCTGTTACTTTAATGGATTCATTTGTATTAACTGGAAGCATAACCATAAAAAATATATATATTTCTATTTCTTGGAGCAGTGTTCCTAAATCTACAACAGATCACGAGTAATCTGCATTTATAAATCTTGGAGCTGCTTGGGCCTGCCACCAAGTGCTGATTATCCACGGTGCCTTCATACTTCAAACTTGTAAAATTCTAGGTACAATACAGAGCAAAAATGGAGAAAGGCCAACATGTGGAAGAACAAGAGAGGGAAAGGCCACTCTGAGCTTAGTAGGATCATAAAGGTCTTCTAGACCAGTCCCCTGCCATGGGCAGGGACACCTCCCACTGTCCCAGGCTGCTCCAAGCCCCAGTGTCCAGCCTGGCCTTGGGCACTGCCAGGGATCCAGGGGCAGCCACAGCTGCTCTGGGCACCCTGTGCCAGGGCCTGCCCACCCTCACCACAGTGGCTTTTCTTACCACCAGTGTCCTGATGGAATAAGACTGGCTGAAAGAGGATCGTCCATGCAAACACCAATTTCGGCATATATTTAAAAAAAAGAGAAACTATGTCAGCATCAGAGTTTATAAACCTTGAGGTATTTTGGTATTTGGGTTTTTTTTAGTTGAACCGTGATCTACTGAGAAAACATGATAGCAACTGCAAACCCAAGGTGAGTTTAACCAAACACTGATAATTTTGGCAAAATGAAACCCAGTCAGGGGTTCATGAGCCCCAAAATGTCTAGGAGCCATATCTTCAGCATGAGGGCTTATTTGGAAGCCTAAATTTAGATGTTGTAAAGTTACTAAATTTACCTTCAGTAATAAAAGCTAATTCGGGCGATATTTTGTGGAAATCTCTCCTTAAATTTAGATTTAGCAGCTCGATGCAAATAACTGTTCTTTGTTAAGAAGTTCCAGTAGCTGCCAATTCTCTTTTGCGTGCTGATACCCACAAAGCACTGAGAGAGAAAATTAGCTGGCTTTGAAATTCCTTCATTGCTTCCTAGCCCGGTGTGCCCAGAAACTTGTGGGCACCTCTGTTCCCAGCAAGTCCTGCCTGTGCCTCAGATGAGACACAAAAAGAGCCTTATCAGAGCAGGGCAATGAATGGGCCCTGGCAAAGGGGGACACCTTGCATTCAGCTGGCAAAGGAACAGCCCGAACCAGCTTTAAAGCTTTCACAATAGCAACAAAGGGGGCAAAAAAATTAAAAATAAAAGTACAGAACTGAGACAGAGATGCCGGCCTATTGGGGTAACACAGTTGTGGCCACGCTGCCAAATTAATTCAAGCTTATGTGCTCACAGAAAGGGCCAAAATCCAATTTACTCTTACACTTTCTTAGAGGAGACAAAAGGAATATTTTCTTTTAGCTCCTCTGTTTAGTGCTATAAACTCTGTGGTTGTTTCACTCCACTGGGACAGGCCCAAATTTATAACATAAAGGGGCATGAGGGCAGAAAGGGCTGGAGGAAGAGAACATCTCAGCACTGGGCAGTGGACAGTGCCTCTGGTCCTGTCCTGAAGGGACACCCCCAGGTGAGCTTTGCACCTGGAGCACACCAGGAATATCCATTCCTGCAGACTGTGCTCTTGGATCTGTCTTACTACACATTCTGCCATGACACATATTAACATTCTGAATGTTGGTGAGCTCAATCCCAAACCTGCTTCCCTGTAGCTCCAGCAAACCTGGATCTGGATCGTGCAAAGCCCCTGTGGAATGGCAGCAGACCTATAGGAGTGCATTGCTACCTGCACCATTTGTACATCTGTGCTCAGGCAACATCTCCTGAACTCCACCAGAATTCTGGTGCTGAATTAGCTTTAATCAGAAATTCAGCCACTTCCAGCCCCGCTGATCTCTGAGCAGCAGCTGGAACAAAATTGGGCTTATTTTCTGCTCAATTCCAACACCACCAGCCCGCAGGATTGAGCCAGGATGCAGACAGACAACATCAGCAGGTGCTGCATCNCTGTGCCCAGCCCTGAGGCACCTCTGCAGTGCTGTGTCCAGCTCTGGATGCTCAGCACAGCAGGGCCAGGCAGCTCCTGGAGCTGAGCAAGGGCCTGGAGCATCTGGGTGCCCAGGAAAGGCTGAGGCAGCTGGGGCTGTTCAGCCTGGAGAGGAGCCCCAGCTGAGAGGGGCCCTCAGCCCTGGGTGTCCCTGGGTGCAGGGAGGGCTCCGAGCAGGGCCCAGGCTCTGCTCCGGGGCCCAGCAATGGCACCAGAGCCACGGGCAGGGACTGAGCCCAGCAATTCCCCTGCACAGGAGGCACAGCTTCTGCCCTGGGCAGTGCCCAGCCCTGAGCAGATTGTGCAGAGAGCCTGGGGGGTCTCCTCCCTGGGGCTGTTCCAGAGCTGGGTGCACACAGTGCTGTGCCCTGTGCTCTGGGATGGCCCTGCTGGAGCAGGGAGGTGCCACCAGGTGCCCACTGTGCTCCCTTCAGCCTGAGCCACCCGGGGATCCTCTGATTCCCACTCCCCCTCTTTTTCTTTTCTGAAGCTCGAGAAGCAAACTCAAGTCACACTCAGAGCTGGGTGCCCTCAAGCCAGGTCTCACATCAGAACAGTCACCTCCAGGCAGGTGATGCACAGGCAGCTCAAGTCTCACCTCATTCCAGCATAATTCACACACACCAAGGCTGTGATTTCAGCAGGTCCCTGTTTCCTTTCAATCTCTGCTGTTACTCCCTTTCATTTGCATTTTGGCTCAAAGGAAGTCTTGCACTAATCTGTTTTACCAGCCATGTTCACTTCTCACCCAAGGACTTCTGGTTTAGAGCCTCATCCGAGCAGGCACGAGCTGAGCAGTCCTGCATCCCACCCTCTGAGCAGCGTTCTGATCACGGCATCACATCTTTCTCTGGCCATCGTTTCGTGTCTGTGCCCCAGCACTGGCAGAGCCAGGCTTCAACTCAAACACCGCTTTCAAGGAGCTGCTTCTCAGCACAGATCCTGTTTTACAAATGCTTATCATCTTTGGAGGTTTTTTTTTTAAATGTGCATAAAAAATCCCCAAGCGTTATTCTGTCTGCTAAGGCAGACAATTCTGATTCGAGGACGAGAGGTTCCATTGCTTAACTTTCCATAACTTCGTCCTTATTCCAACTACAGTATGATTATAAATGCATTTTGGACAAGAAGATTACTATTGAGCTTACATCTCTTAATTATGTTTCTCTTTTCATATACACAGCTTTGGTCTGGCTCTTGGCTGTGAAAATTACAGATTTGCTTGGACTTCAAACTGAAAATACTTACATTTATTTCTATGAGAGGTTTTAATTCTTTTCCAAGTAATTTCAGCATTTGAAATCTAAGCCCTTCAGTGCTGACAAATACACCCCAAAAATTAACACAAGTATTTTTAAAGTCATTTAAAAAACCACTAATCCTCAATTTCTACCACTTTTCAGCCTAACCATCCATATAATGTCCCAATCTCTATTTCTATTGTATCTGTGAACTGTAGCTCCAAAGTCTAAGGAAGATTAACACCAGAACATGAATCCCTTCTGCACAGATAGCTGAAGAATAGCAACACTTCATTTTCCTGCTTTGAATTCTTTCAGCATTTAATTATAACATGGCCCCAGTCACTCCAATCACTGGAGTTTTATTCAGTTTTTGGTTCATTTTGTATGAATCACATCATAGAGGCAATGTGTGTCATTTCACTCAAGGAAACAGATACTTCTTCTAAGATATTCTTGGAGCAAAAGCAACATTCAAATCAGTGACTTCAACCAGATTCTTCAGCAGGTATCAAACCACCACAGAGAGAATTTAGGTTTTTCACAACTGAAGCCCTTAGAGCAGGTATACAAAAAAAATGTAAAGGTTTATCCACCATCAGTAAAATCCAGATAACTCCCTGTACGTAAGAAGGAAACACTGGCAGTTCATGAAATTAAAAATTCCTCACAGGCATTTAGAAAAGAATCAACAAGACAGGTATCAAAGCCAATAATTTTTCTAGTTAGCGCGTGGTTTTATAAAGGTGTAGCAATGCTGCAGCACCTCGAGTGAAGCTGTTCAGACACCATCACTGCCCCCATGGTTGTGCTCCAACTGGTGTCCTTTGAAATGTCTGCTCTTGGCTGAGTGGTCACACCAAAGTTCCCAGCAAAACTGCCCTTTCCAGGCTCCCTGGGATGCAGCAGGGTGGGGACACAGAAACAGGCACCCGCTCAGCTTTAGAAATTCTGTTCAAGGGATTCGAGAGAATAAAATGAATAAACTCATGGCCTGAAATACATTTACAGAAGAAATGAGATCAATGGGAAGAACTGACACCACAGAAATGGGTCCTGTAGTACAGTTTCCATCACTCCAACAGATCAATTTTTTCTTCTTCGGGGTTGATGTATTTTAAGGCTTCCTATCGTTTTGTAGAGGCACCAAGGGAAAACAGGGTCTACCAGCTGGTCTGTGATGACTTCAGAAAGCTTTGGATCACAGCAGAGGTTTGCTGTGCCCAAACCACCACCCCAAGCTGCTCTGACAGACCCCAAATCAAAGACAAAAAGGACCAGGTGTATTTGTTCTCCGGGAGCCTGCCCTCCCCACACCAATCTCTCCTGAGTGCTCCCTTCTGCACAAGGCAGATGTCCAGTCTCAGTGAAAACATCTCAGGGGAGTTAGAAAATGCCTTCCTCTACAAACTCCCAGATCTTTATAGGTCCCTGTAGCAGAATGACCGGCTGCTTTAATCCAGATTAGTCCGACAGATTTGTTGGACACAGCAGACCACTTAAATGCAAACTAGAATTTTATCTCCTGAGAGAAAAAAGACATGTTCCATTGTATCTCTTCTCCATGCAAAGAGCATAAAAAATCCATCATATTGAGCCAGCAAAAGTCTAAATTCCTTCTCCACCTCAGCAGAACCTGCCTTTACCAGGAAGGGGACAATACTGAGCTATAAACACCAGGAGAGCAATTTCCCAACAGATCTCACTGATTTGGGGCAACTTCAGCCAGCCAGACCTCAGCAACCATTTTTTAGAGGAGGCAGCACCTCAAGAAAATGTGATTGTGTGATTTTAGAGTGTTCAGATTCTCCAGGGGCACGATGCCCCCAGCACTGTCCCTACACCAACAGCAGCAGGGCAGAACCTAGGCACTGCTTGAGCAAAGAGTGTTCAGAAATGTCCTCTAAAAGAAATAAAGGATTGTACAGAAATGGGGGAAAACCAACCCAAACGACCCTCCCCAAAGCACCCTAAAAGTGCACATGTGAGAGAGCACAAAGGAGGAAGGTTAATTCATTCTGTCTCTTCACAGCCAGCAAGGGGCAAAGCTCAAGGTCCCATATCTATATTGTTCATTTTTTCATCTGCCTTTATCCAATTTGGTTCCCATGCACACAGCAGTTTTCCAAGAGAACAGAGAGGTGATAGAAAATACAAGTTTTTAAATCTATGGAAAATGAGTTGGGCCTCTTCAGTAGATGTGTGAGTTCAATACAAAATAATTTATTTTAAGAACTACCTCTGATGTCACAGGACCCCAGATCACTGTAGACAGTGAGTGTGAATAGAAGATCTCCATGAATATCTGAATTAATTCCTGAAAACAGTATTTTTTGTTTATTTTTCAGAAATTTAAATATATTCACAAGAGTGCAGTGAAGACAAGCTTTTTCTGGAGCATGGACTTGGGAAGAAACGCATTTCCATTGAGCCTGTGGGAGCTTAAATATGTGCAAATGCTGCAGTGCCAAGACCTGCAAAGCAGCTGAGGGAGGGAATAAAATAAAGTCTTCACTCCATACATACATTCATAAAATGATATAGATTTCTTATTAACATATATCACAAGGCTGCACGGCCAAAGCTGCATTCCCACCAAATGTCTAATGGGCAGCAGTTCCCATCTAAAACAGAAAGCAACTGGACTGCAGGGGCATTGCTACCTTGAGTGAAGAGTTATTGATGCATGAAAGAAACAAAACAAAACAAAACAAAAAATTTTGTCAAGGACAAAAAATTGGTTTTGCCTTGACTACCCAAACCCACCTACTTAAGGAGTAAAAACCAAAGCCTCAAGTCCAAACAGACAACTCAAACTCAGTGTGTTGAGACTGGAACGAAAAGTTTTGTTATTGTCTGCCACAATCTGCATCTGTGGCAACAGCAGTCGTTTCCCCTTACCTTTACCCCAGGTACAATGAATTTGATGCTATGCTGACCTTCCATACCTACTGCAAGGCTGAGGCTAAATTTGGATCAACTCACCGAGTCAGAAAGCAGCCCAGAGCCCAAGAAGATTGTTACCATGTTGCTCTAAAATACTTAAAACTTTCTACACAAATGTGGTTTTTTACTGATCTCTGTTCCACATGCACAAAAGAAAGAAATGAAACTCATAACCTGAAAATAGGACAAAACCCTCAATTGTTCCGTTCTGAAGGGGTTTTGTTAGGAGCTGTTGATTTGCTTGTTCTCCATCCAGCTGTAGCCCACAGATGAGCTTCCCATTCCAGGTGTCTGTCACTTAATGTCACTTAAATATCTCTCTAGTGGCTCAAGCACTATTCTACACAAGAGAAATGTTTCGGACAATGCCCCAGTTTGGAATAAAAAGGCAGATAACTCTCAGTGGGAGCAAGTTCCAGACAGAAAAAACCATCAGGAATCCAGAGAGAACAGGAGCCCTAAGCGCTATTTTGGTCAGTGCCACCCAAATTTTCAAGGACCAAGCTAACACCAAACCCACAGATACATATCTATATCCCAGTTTGAAGGGGCTAGAGGAGCTCCATAATTATACAGTGTCACAATAAAAGCAGCCTTCCTAATCACCTTCATCTGTCTTGTTTCCTGCCAAGTTAATTGTTACTTGCTTCTAGAAAAGGCGTTTGTGCAGTGATTCTACAAAAGTTAAGTACAGATATATTCTGTGCCCAGCACACGCTGGGAAATTGGTTACAGATTTTTATTACAGCTTGTTGATTCAGCCTGTAACTACTGGATAAAAAAGTTGTAACAGGAGAGGGATTTTTTTGTTTGTTTTTAACAGCTTGTTTATTTTATTCGCCCAGGCTTTAAGCAGCTAAAACTCTTCTCCAAAGCTAGGTCATATAAGATAAACAGTTTTAACTGAAGGATGCAGGAGATTCTACTCGACATCTCAAGAAATTAAATCCTTCCACTTTCCAGGGACACCACTCAGCAGCTTGCAGTCCACCTTTCCCTTTCATTTTCCAGGATGAGCAAAGTAAAATGAACAACGGCAAGAAAAATTTTTAGAAAATCCTTTCCTTCTATTCTGAAGCTCATACTGGGATTTCACTGTCAGCAGTAAAGAGAGTGGAGAATCTTATTCATGCAGCAATCTGCCCTGTCTCCCATCTCATCTTTTATTTCCCCCCTTTACAATAAATTCTCCCGAGCCCGTTGAAGCTCCTTTGCCCAGGTGAGTGCACTGCTACAAAGCCCCTTCTGAACTGCTCCACCTTTTCCTGTAAGAACCCCCTATGATTCCTGGCTACTTCTTGACTCTCGCAGCTGTATCCAAGATTTTATTTCCCCCGTGTATTTTATCAGTAAAAGATTCACAGCAGAAACTTCACCCTGCTGAGAACATCCAAGCTCTTCCCGCACGGCTGGGCCTCAGCTGGGCAGCCCCGCCCTGATTTGGCTGGAATAAAAAAGGCTGGAGATGGCCTTTGCTCTCCTCTGATGCCAGATGTTATCATGCAGGTGATGTTCCACCAGCAGCACAAGGGGATTTTTACATTAAATTTTTTAATCCCCCAGCAATGTGCCTTGCTGCAGGGGAAGGGAGCAGCACTGCAGAGCTGATGATGATTTGGGCACAGAAACCATGGCAGAATTGTGCTTTTCCTTTCCAACAGAGATAAAATATTCATTTAAGGATCTTGCCCATTTTTGTTTGTTTTTACGATATTCCAAATATAGAAGGTTATGTACAAGAACAAATTTTAAAGGAGTTTTTCATGAGATCTCTGATGTTTTTATTAGGAGAGTCTGAAACAAAAAACTACAAAACTTGATGCTGTCACTATGGAGTGAACCGCCCCTGGCGGACATCCCACAGACAGTTCATTAATTAGCCAAGCCAGTAGTACTTCAGCATTCCAAGGGATTTTGGGAAGCAAAGCCACTGTTTGCTACCTGTTCCAGCCATCTTCCCTTGCATCAGCTCATGGAGATTAACTACACCAAACAGGAACCCCAGGAAAGCTCCCCAAAGGGATGGCATTCCTTAGGAGAAAATTCTAAATATTACTGCTAGCTATTTGAGTTACGTTCTCAATTCTTCTTAGGTTTTCAGACCTTATTGTCGTTTGCACCCAAGCAGTGTGTATTTAACAATTAACCAGGCAAAACTTATTTTTAATAAGTCTCCAACGTTTTAGACCTGCCAAGTCACATTTCTGTATCAGGGCACTTCTGAGTCAAACCAAAGCCACGGTCAATGTAAACCATAAAAATGAAACCCATAAAATAATATAAATATAAAATATTAAATATGTTTTAAAATAGTTAAACCCATAAGAATCCTTAAACAACACTAGAATCTAAAGCCAGAATCTCCAGTGGAAACCTCAGGTATTGCCAAGCTTTTATTTCCATCAATGCAAAAGCACTCTTAAACAATCTGCAACCAAGCTGAGAAACTCAAATAACACAATTCTACTGTCCTCACATAATAGCTACAACACACAAGAAAAATTTAGGGGATGGTGTTTCATGTTCCACCCTTCTCACCATAAATTCACGTTTCTAATTTTTTGTGTCTTTTGGCGGTATTTTTTGGTTTGTTTTCCTAACCAAGTGGGGTCATTCTATAAATTGTAGTGCAAAAAGAGGCTCCCTGCAGTGTCCTGCTGAGACCCAGCACAGCAGAGTCGCTGTGGAAGCTCCCTGCTTTTGGTGCTGGAGCACATTTCAGTGAAAAGTCATCTCCCCCTGCCTGGCCTGAAGGAATCTGAGCAGCTTCCCACTCCCCAGGAGAGGTTCTCATTCACCTCTGCTGTGTCCTGTCTTGCTAAAACCTGTAAGACATCTTCCAAGTGGAAATACATAATTCATCCCCATGATTATTTTATTAACTTACATGGCTTTAGCAGTGTTCCCCCAAGCTCAAAAAGTACTTTTTTCTTTTTGTTCTTCACAAACCATGAATAAATTTCTGTTCTTTACAGACATCAATTCTTTGTCTCCAGCACAATGCCAGAGTAAGGACTCCCACATTGGGTCCTTTCCTTCCGCTGTAGGTTCTTTTTGCCAATAGACAAATCTTAAAACAAGGTAAGGAATATGTTTAAGAGCAAGTATCAGAAGGAAAAGGCAAGTCAGGAAAGCTGTGGGGACAGTAGAGCAAGTTTTTACCATTATTATTTCTTCTTTATTTGTTTCAAAATGAACCTATGCTGTACAGCTGGGAGAAGGGAGGGGTGGGGATTACAGTGTTTTGAATTGTATTTTCTTCTTTTGAAGACTCCAGGTAACTTCCAATCTGAGATTCCTTGTTCTCAGCAAAAATGGATGTCTTTTGTCACTATTTCTAGGTGATTTAAGCTCCAGCCCAAAAATAAGCCAGGCTGGACACAGTTGCATCTGAGTTAAGAGTTAAATGTAAATAACTCCCATGTGAGTTACTCTTACTTTCACAAGTTGTGTGTAACACCAAACCCCAGGTTATCTGTTGGGCTGAACACTTGACTAGAACTGATTTAAATCTGGATATTTGCAGTGATATCAGGTCACACCAGAGATCTCTGTAGCCTTTTCTTCCAGCCTGCAGCAGATCCCAAGAGCAGCTGGCCAAGCCGCTTGCTCAGACAAAGCCTCTGTTCCCATTTTCCCAGGGCTCCTAAGGCTTCAAACCCTGCAGCTCAAGTGCTTTGACCCCAGGGAATGTCTGCACTTGACCACTTTCCACATGCAGAGGAAAAGGTTTCCCCCCTTTGCTCTCTCTCAGCCCTCACGGGGTCTGCACGACCAAGTGCAGCTCCTGAGAACCTCTGCACTTGCTGAAAAGAACCCAGTTCTCTGCTCCCCTTCTCCACAGCACTCAGAACATCACAGAGCTCTTCCCCTCCTCTCCCCGTTCCCTTCCAGACTGGCAAGTGCGTGTTCCCATTGAGCTGTGCTGCACTGACTCCATTCTGTGTCCAGATGCTGCCTTTCAGCAGTCCCTGCACTGCTTCCACTGCTGCTCTCCAGGCTGGAAGGATGATGGCTGTGCAGAGATCCGGGCGACGCATAGATTTATGTGGTCACAGAATGCTGCCTTCTGTTTTCCATTCCTTTTCTAATAATTCCTACCCCTTCAGCCAGGTTTTGGCAGCTGCCAAGTACCCAGCTGACATTTCATAGAATTCCCTATTTTTACACAAAGATCTCACTCCTGATTCATAACAGTCAGCTCGGAGCTCAGGCTTCATATGAAAATTAGGATCCCTATGTACATCACTCCACATTTATCTGGAGTGAATCTCATCTGCCTTTTTATTATCCAACCACTCAATACTCCAAGGCCCTTTTGTAGCTCCTCTCATCTCTCTTTCTTGACTGGTGATCATCAACATACCAATTCTCCTTTTTTCCAATGCACAAGGAGTAGCAGAACAACATAGGTCTGCTCCCAACTTGCCTGCACTGTGAGAGCTGACTCTCATTTCCTACCTTTCATAGTCACCTTTTGTCACTGCAACCACCTTTGTTCCTGTTCCCCTGTGTTCCTTAATACCCTCTAAGCTGATCCTTTCAAAGGCTCCAATAATTGCATTAGCATCAGCTTCCCATTGCAAAAGTCACATTGATTCTTTCCTATTTTGCTGTTTCTATGCATCAGCTACCTCTAGCTGGCCTACTATTGACATGAGGCCTGCGGCTCTGTGCTCTCATCCAATAGCCCTGAACTACTCCAAGAGCCATTTTTCATCCCTCAATTTCCTCCTCCTTATGTTCCTGCTCCCTTTTTGGGTGCCAAGCCCAGCTGCCACGGATTCTTGGCTCTAGCTGCTGCAAACAAGTATGGGATGGTCAATGCAAGCAGGGCTCTGGCAGCAGCTGCAGGAATCACAGCCCCTGCCCTTCTCAGAGCTGTGTCTCCTCGGGGGCTCCCCAGGGAGTTAACTCCTGGCAGCAGCTGGAGCTTTTAAGGTTCCTCACTCATTTCTTAGACTGAAGTCTCACCCGTCCCTGCGTGCATTCCATCACACCCTCTTCGATCAAACAAGTGTTCTTTTCAAATCTCGGTGTTTCCTCTGAGTTTCACAACATCTGCCTGATTTTCTTCTGCTGAATGGAGTTTTAAACCACCTCATTCTTGCCATCGTACTTGGGAGTGTGTGAGAGGTGTCTGGATGTGGCTTTCAGGAACGTGTTTTAGGGGTGATGATGATGGTGCTAGCATGATGATCTTGGAGGGTTTTTCCAAACCTGCTGATTCTGTGACTCCAGATTACACAGTTCCAGACACTTTCCACCATTTCTCCTTTTAAATTACCCTTCACTCTCATCTCTTCTTTAAGCAGCAACAGTTCCACTTCTCTTCTGACAAAATCATCTAAACCTGCTGTACAGGTGCCCTCTGTTTCAGACATTTTCCCCCTTCCCCATCTCTTTATATCATTTTTCAACCACTGCTCTTCTCTTTTCTGGGATGTTTCAGAGGGCACCGCTGCTGAGGCCCCAGCCCCACTCTGTCGAGACCCCTCCTGCACAGCCCAGGCCCTAAATTACCACCACAAGGCCTGTTGGCAGGACCATTCCTGCTCTGGCTGCATTGAGGATCCCCTGTGCAGAGCTTTCCCCCTCCTCGGCACACCTGGCTGGGAGCCTGGAGATGAAATTGTCTCACCCAAGAGCTGCAGAGCAAAGTTAACAGTGCATGGAGGCACAAGATTGAAGTTCTGAATCAATTTCCTCCATGTCAAGTTGGTCAGTTCTTTTAACTGCAGTTTGCAATTACCAAATCAACACCAGAAAGCTATAAAGGGAACAGACTTAAGACCTTTATGCTGTTAATTTCTGTGTCTATCAAGCTATAATTTAAAACCAGCAGCTGTGTCACAAAGATACTGCTGCAGCCATCATTTATCAAGGAGAGAGCAGAGATGGAGATGGATCACCCCCCAAGACGCTCAAACCAGCAAACCATGAGCTGAGCTCTGCACACAATCTCAGTTTTCTTACTCCAGAGAGCTCGAGGCCCAGGTTTTACTCATATCTGCACACTCCAAAGCAGATAAACCAACTTCTCCACACTGCATAATCTCATAAAACTGTTCCCCTAGCAAAGAAGGGATTGTCTTGCAGCACAACACAGATCTTGAATCACAGAAGATGCAACAGAGGTTTTCCCCACCAATATTTTGACATTAGTGTTACGTTTATTCATAAAGACACTGAGGGAAAGAAGCAGCTGCAAGAACAACGAGAAACACAAAGAAAATGGGATTTAAAGTGTAGTTGTCACTATTATTTGTAGATAGAAAGAAAAATCACCTGCACAAGTAAGTTTGCCTCATGAATATTAACACGTATGTGAAATATTATGCTGATGGAGAAAAACCTCCTTTCAAATTAAGACAATAAAATTACTGCATAATTGAAATAATCCCCACAAGAAAGTGAAAAAGTTTGCAAGTTGCAAGGTCATGTATCATCCAAGCTCAGCATGACAGTGCATGTATCTCTATAGAGATATAAAATACAGATATTTATGTAATCATTGCAGGGGTGAGAGCAGCTTTTGAAAAGAGCTTTCTGAGGAATAAAACTTGAGACAAAAGGAATAAAACTAAGCAAGAAGAGAAGAGATGCTTCTCCTTGGAGGAAAGCAGATGGGGGGAAGAACAATCAGACTGCTGGACAGAATTATGGAATGGGGTGTCCCCAGACCCTCCAGCCTGGCAGAGTTGATTTTATTGTCTCTGCCAATTCATCCCCTCACACTCACACAAAGCAGCAGAGCTCTCAGCCAGGCAAACTCCCGAGCAGGGCAGGGTTCTCCTCCCAGGACACTCAAGTGTCCAGCACACATGGCCTGAAGAGGGCTGGTTTGCAGTGGGGTTTTGCTGGTTTGCTGAACATTGTGCCTCCTCCAGAGAGGATTCTAAGTAATGCTGTCCTGGAACATAATTCCCAACTAAAATGGTGTAGATACAAACCAATGACGGGTTATTGCTGCTGCAACCAGCTGGCCTCCCACAAAACACCCAGGACACTGCACCACACCCCCACAGCTGCAGCACCACCTCTTCTCTTCCGCACATCAGCACCTGCAGGCAACCAAACCATCCGGGATTTAAACAGCCAGCTGTGTTCTAAGAAGAATCTGCAACCCTTTCAGACCTCTAGGATCACATTTTCCAGCCTGGATGGGGCTCTGAGCAACCTGGTCCTTGCCCACGGCACAGACGTCGCATTGAGAAGATCTTTAAGGTGTCTTCCAACCCAAATCAGTCCATGATTCAGTGAAATCAGTGCCCCTGACACCACATATGGCCAAATGAAGAAAAAAAGTGCTGAGTCTTCACAGAAAGAAGTGCAATCCAGCAGCTCCCAGCTTGCACAGGAGGGATCTGTGCCGTACATAAGACTACATCACATCTGGACCAAGAGTCAGGCAAGAATTTGGATAAACTCAGCTTGAAGCTGCTGGTGGCAGCCCAGCCAGCCCCTCTGGTTCCTGTACCTCATCCCTGAGTGAGGGAGGCACCGTCACAACTCTCTACTTAAATTTAAATTTTTTTACATTTTGCTGTTCCAACAGCGATTGAACTCTCCTCCTTTAGGACAGCCCTCCATCATTCCCAGGACATTCAGGAATTCCCCATTACCCAGCTCAGTTACACACACCTTAATTTACTCCTTTAGTCATCCCATCTTGTGTTTCCGTGGTGTTGCAAAGGGAAAAGATGTAAAACGTGAGAGTGCTGCACCTTGGACTGCAGCAGCAAAGCTTCACATCCAGGACCATCCTGTTACTCAAACAAGGCACCAGAGCACAGGTATGGCTGCTCAGGTGTGCTGTGGTACAAATTGCCTTGAAAGGCCTTCTGTAGTGAATTTAACTACTGCTGTCCTGCCTTTAGCATGATTTTAGTAAGTGATTGAACTGAACTGACGCAGTTGGGGTTCTTAGCAGGCTCAGCCATTTGAACAGGGCTTCCCCCTCCCATGCCAAGGAGTAACAAGGTGTGAAGAAAGCCTGGTGCTGCACGGTGGCTTCACCTAAGCTGTACAGTACTGCTTCCCTGCCCTAATTCATACAGAACATGCAAATTTGGGCACCAAGGGGAACAACAACAGCGTGGTGCTTCGGAGCACGACCAGAACTGCTTTCAACACAGACATTTTTCTCTACAAAATGGAAAGTTGTCCTCAGTGGAAGCACTGCCCAGGTTCTGCTGGGCTGGACAGAGGTGCAACCACCACACTCGGCAGCACAGGCACAGCAAGGCCTCGAGCAGCTCTTCCCTCCAAATTCTGAAGGGCCAGCTGTGCACAGAGGACTGCACTCATTTATTCCTTGTCCCTGGATAACAGCCACTGCCAGTGCAGCTGGACAAACCTGCCTGTACACAGCACGTCCCCAAAGCACACAGAGGCTTTGGTACTGTGTCTCACCAGTGCCAGGCCACCAGCACTGTCATTTATGAAATCTAAAATATTGGCTTTTGCATATTTGTGACTAAGTTCAAGTTATTAGATTGTTAGATTGTTAATAAAATTAACAATAATAAATTTAATAAATTACTCTTAATTATAATCATCAAGAGTTGGCTCCTTTTTCTGACAAGCACTATGGGAAATACTCTGTACCAGAAGAAAGAAATAGAATCCCAGGATAGTTTGGGTTGGAAGTGACCCTAAAGCCCATCCAGTGCCACCCCTGNCTCCATCCCTTGTCCCCAGTACCTCTCCAGCTCTCCTGGAGCCCCTTTAGGCCCTGGCAGGGGCTCTGAGCTCTCCCTGGAGCCTTTTCCTCTCCAGGTGAGCACCCCCAGCTCTCCCGGCCTGGCTCCAGAGCAGAGGGGCTGCAGCCCTGGAGCGTCTCCGTGGCCTCCTCTGTACATGTTGCAGTAGCTCCATGTCCTCCCTGTGCTGGGAACCCCAGAGCTGGATGCAGAGCTCTATGTGTGGTCTCGAGAGCAGAGTAGAGGGGCAGAATCAACTCCCTCGAGCTGCTGCTCACACTTCTTTTGATGCAGCCCAGCAATCATCCTTCTGGACTGCAGTGGCCTCTGGTCTCTCAAGTAGGAGAGCTGTGATTTGGCCTGACCCCAGAATCAAGGGCTTGACCTTGGGGAGCTCACAGAACTGCTTGAGCACACCTCTGCTCTCTCTGCTTCGCGGCAGACAAAAAGAACCAACGCCTTGGACAAAAAGCACCGATAAAACGCCCCCTTCCACAGGGAAAATGAGAGTGTGACACCCTGGCTGCTCACAGATGCACATTCTGGGGAGGCCTCATGGAGGCAGGAGACAAACAGGTGTCAGACGGCCCCACCCCGTGCGGGTGGCTGTCCCCACAGCCTGCTGGTGGCAGCCCTGGTGATCCAGGCTCCAGGCTTGGAGCAGGGGGGGAGAGGAAGCTGCACAGCACGCAGCAGGCTGGGCCAAGGTGCTTTGCAAACTGTGAAATCCAACCCCCCCGTCAGCTCCTCAGACTGATCCCCTCTTCTGCTCAAGAGCAGCCACTTGCCATTCTCTGGACAGGACCCCCAGACTGGAAGCATATGGTCTCTATGCTAATTAAGGCTATCAGGCTTCCCAAAATTTTCATGGAACGCCTGAGTTCTCTCACATTCATACCCTAGCAGCAACATCCCCTCAGGGATGAAAACTTCAGGGGCAGCAGGGAGCAACAGCAAGGGGAAAAAATAAAATATAGTATCAACTGCTGGCATGCCAACCATTACACCTGGTGGATCAACCATTTAACAGCAACCACAGACAGATTTATCTGCCAAACTGAACCGGCCCAGAATATATCACATGTTATGTGTTCTGCCTCACTCCACCAAAACACCACACAGATTCCGATCAATCCAATTTAAAGAACATTTCCCCGTGAAGGGAATTGCTATTCTCCCAGTAAACAGCTCAACCATTTACCAGCATTACTGATTTACATAATTCTTAACAGCAACACTGCGCAACCACTGAATTGTTAAGGTTTGAAAAGACCTTTAGGATGATCAAGTCCAAGCTTTAAGATCAACCAGCACCCCCACTCTGTTCTCAAGTGCCACCTCCACTCATTTTTTGAACACTTCCAGGGACAGGGACTCCACAATGCCACTTCTCACATCCCACTGCCAAACAACATATTCCTCACCCCAAAATCAAAGGGCCAACTCCCTTTAAACACACTGCTCAACACTAGCACACATTTGCCAGCATATTGTAGGAAATTTTCCTTTCTTTCTCGTAGGAATTCCTGTGTATTTGTTTCCCTATAGTTCAGCCTGAGTCAGTTCACAGCTCCAAATGTGTTCCAAAAGCATTTTATTTAGAAAGGCCCAAATATCCGTTTCATACAGTCCATTACATCAGAACATTGTAACAATTTCATCTGCTTCAGCCTGAATAAGAAATGATTCCCCACATTCTTTAAACAGAGAAGCTCATGTCAAAGAAAATAGCTTTCAGATGTTTTACAACTCTTTCATCCACAAAGGAACGCTTGGGGCTTATGAAAATATACACCTGCTCATTTGAAAACATGTCTTTCCCCCCAGTGGGAGGAAACAACAAGAAAAGCAAAACTAATGCAACGGTTCTGCCCTCCACACTGGAAAAGGCAGCCAGGTACAGGGGCTGCTGCCACAGCTGGAAAAGCTGAGTGAAACCACATCTTCAAACACCCCTGAGCCCGAGGTTTCTGCCCTGGAGCAGAGCTGGTTCCTCTGCCACAGCCCCCCAGGCTCTTCCAGTGCCCTCCAGCATCTTACCTGGTCTGGCAATGTAAACCCACAGGTTTAGGACCAAACTCCTTCCAGCTCACCTGGAAGGCCACAGGAAATGCTGCCGTGCTCCTGGAACTGGGACATGTCAACAACGCACGTCCCGGGATCATTTACATCCCTAATACACAATCCTGGTACCTGCTAGTCAACCATGACGCTCAGTGCAACATAAGCAGGTTCTTTTCACAGCAAATAAATACTCCCAGCCATCAGCAGATTTGTATCATTAACTGATATAAGTGCAAGAGAACAGATATTTTTCTGTGGGTCTTGCAGCAAAGTAATCTTTGTTATAGGCTGCTCTCTGCAGAGGAATGATTGAGAGACCCACAGTTTGCAATTTGGCACGAAGTCCAACTCCTATTTCAGTTGACTTCAGCACAATTTGCTCTTATTTTCCAGTACAAGTCAAGTTTCATTGCTGCAGACATGTAGATATCCCTCCCACAAAGGGCACAGAGCAGCACTGAGACCCAAAAATTCAAATCACCTACTTGCCCTCGGCAGCCTGGAGCACTTCTTTCCGAGAAGAAGAGGCTTCCACGCAGAGAGGAACGGCCACTGCATCGAACAGCAAAACCAGCAGCTGTGGGTAACCGCGGCACTGGGAAAACGCAGCTGCTTTCCAGGATTTTCTCCTGTTCTCCACTTAGAGCAGCATTGGCCAAACCCCCAGACAGAGCAGCTCCAGTGCAAGCAGGGAGGGAAGAGCAGAGAGCTGGGGAACAGCTCGGAATCAGCACTTTGTGTGATTCAAACCAAACGTTTCTCATCCAGGGCCGCGTCAAAACTGACGTCACGGCTGAGCCTTAATGAAAATGGAAAAACCAGGATCATTTACTTCTCTGTAACTGGAGAGCACTGCTAATGGGGTGGGGGAGGGCAGCGAGACCTTGGCGACCTTGCAGGCTGAGAAGCGTTTGGGAGCTTCCCGTGGTCCTGGGAGCTGCAGTGACCTGCTTGGGGACCTGGGGACAAGTCCCCACGGGGCTCAGGGTGAGCGCAGCTCACAGACAGGGCTCTTGTCAGAGTCACCAAGCGGGCAAGAGACCTGTAAGGCCACAAACCCTCTCTGCAGCAGCACCCTCATCACCCCCAAAGGGCCACCTCCAGGCATCTCTTGAGCGGTGACTCCACCAACGCCCTGGGCAACTCATTCCAGTGCCTGGCCACTCTTTTATTGATTGTTTTTTTCCTAGTGTCTGATCTGAACATCCCCTGGTGCCATTTCCTCTCGTCCTCTCATGAGACATGGCAGCAGAGCCTGACCCCACCCCACCACAACCTCCTTTCAGGCAGTTGTGGAGATCACCAGGAGCACATCCCCCAAAACTGCCCAGCCAAGATGCCAAGAGGTGCCTGGAAACCCTGGCACAGCTCGAGAAGCGCAGCAGGACAGACGTCCCTGACTTCCCAATGTGCACAGCTAGAAAAAGTCACTGCAAAATTCATCTGCATCCCTGCTGTAACCATTTGCTCTGGTTTTCTGAGACACAAGTACTTCTCAAAATAGAATGCTCAATACCACCATCCTCAAAAGCTCTTATTGATTTCTCCCCAGACTTAACAAGATATTTGACTTTCTGAAGCTATACTTAATTTCTTTGTCGCTCCATTGCCTTTCCCTGAGCTGTGGTCCCTCCTAATGCTTATCAGCAGCATCATTTTTCTCCCTTTCTCTAAATCACATAAGAAGGTGGAAGTGCTCCACATCTAGCATGGAGAAACACGGCTCTTCCCAATTCTTTTGAAAAGGAACATCCTGAAATAGAGACGTAAGGAAGGAGAGAATTCACCAATAAGAAGCCACTTCTTTAAAAAGCCTATTTTTTATGGAACCCTCAAATGGTTTAGGTTGGAAGGGACTTTACAGCCCATTCAGACCCACCCCTTGCCATGGGCAGGGACACTTCCATAGACTGGGTTGCTCCAACTGAGCAACCTTGGATAATTTGTGATTATTTCATAGTCAAAGACCAGGAATTATTTTTTTTAAAGTTCCAAGATGAGAAGTGCAAAGCACTGCACTCTGCCAGCACCCACAGTTTTATATAAACTACACCAACACAACTTGGGAAAAAAGTAAATGCAATCCTAAGAACTAGTTTAATAAAAAAACCTCAAAACATTAAGCTTGTATTTAAACCATGCCTTTAAACAAATGATGTAGAAAACATGACTGGCAAGTCAAACCAAGGTGTGCCTCGCTGGATTTCAGACTATTTTCTGCAGGGTTCCTCCAGAATCTGTCCTCTAACCCAGTACTAAGACAAGAACGTGCTTTGGGAACTGGCTAATGTGGAAAGAGAGGCTTTAACACCATTTGGATTTCCCATACAACGCAAGAAACCACCCAGTGCTGGAACTGGGAGCAGAGACAGAGGGAGAAGCTGACCCTGCTTTAGCACAGACATCATAAAACCATTCTGCTCAAACTCTTACCTCAAAAAAAAAAAACAAAAAAAAAACAAAAAACAACAACAAAACCCTCACAATGCAGCAGCAAAAAGTTTAAACTTAAGGTTATTTTTTCATATACGTTTTCCTCCAAAACAATATTTTAGTCACAAGAGACGTTACAGGGTAGAGTTATATCCTGCAAGGATAAACGAATCTAAAATTGCTTTTAAGGAATAAGTATTTGTCTGAGCTCAGAAAAGGCAATACATCAAAAAAAGAAGGTAAGCAGCCTATTTCAGGGCGTTTTACCAGCACATTTACAGATGGTTTATCCTCTTCCATTTTATTCTTCAATTTAGACAGCATTATTCACTGTTACTGTTAATTTAGATCCTTTTGTTTCCTAATGTCACACAGATAAAATGAAGGTCAGGACAAATTCGTGACTGTTTTAAAATCCAGAAATCCTGATGAAGTACCCACATGAAACTGCTTGATCAAAAAAACCGAGGGAATTTATCCCCATACACAAATATGGGATAAACTCTGCCTGTTTTCTCATCTCAGAGATGGAACACACCAGAAGGGAAAGAAACACCTTCGGGGGAAAAGAAAGGAGAACTGTTGAATCAAGTCTTCATTTTCCTCATGGATGAAAGAAGAGATTAAAAAGATGTTCCAAATAAAAACAGGGGATTTCTGGCATTTAAAGCACACAAAGGGAGAGGCAATGCATCAATGCCTGAGCAGCAGAATCCCAGCAGTTCATCTTCTCCTCACTCGGGTGTTCTGTGAGTAAACAGCCAGCACAGCTGAAGGGAGAACGCGAAGAATTCAAGGGAGAAACACAACTGGAGCTGAGCAAATCGATACCTCCAGCACACGAGTTGTGCTGCTCATTAGTCCAGAGCTGAGGTGTTAATGGTCCTTCTGATCGGTGCTTCTTAAGGGTTTTAAAAATATGGAGAAAATTAAAAGACTGTAAAAATGCTCGGCTCTTGGAAGCAATAACTGAGGGAAAGCTGAGAAGTGCCCAGGTAATCCTGCTGCTAACTGGTAATGTGATTTAAAGAGGAGGGACCTGTGGCTCCTGTATTCCTCAATCTGTGCTATTTGCCAGGCTGGAATTGCCATCCTGGAGCAGTAATAAGCCAGAGGAAAACCTGCATTTGGATACAGCTGTCAGGGAAGAGCATTTTAAATGCAGATTTTCCCCAGAATAGTTGAGCCACCAGCATTGTTCTCCATAGATGGCTCCCAGTACAACAGCAGAAACGAAAGTTATCTTCATGTACACTGCTTTTAAAATTTCAATTCCTTCTTTGTTCATTGGATGCAATCCTCTGGAGCAAAATCAAAATTGGTGGTGATAGCCATATAATAGTCTAGGGGGAGGAATGTGCACCAAAACACTCCCACACTTCTGTGGTGTTACCACGTGGAGACATTTGCTTCCATCCCCTCCTCCTCAGCATGGAGGAAAGGGTGTCACTGTGGCCTGCAGCAAAAGGCTGAGGCTGGAGCAAAATGAGCTGTTAAACCTGAGGCCAGAAGAGCAGCAGACACAGAGCTGAGCTATCTTTTCCTTACTCTGCCATATATTCCAACCAGAGGAGGAATGGAGCCATGTGGCAGAAGAGGGAAAAGCAGGGTCTTAAAAACAGAGAGTTCCCCAAAAGCTGGGGGGAAACCTCATGAAGGATGCACATTTAAACCAGAAATTGTGGGAACACAGGTGGTAATGAGGGCAGCCACTCGGGGGAAGAAAAACCAAACAGGTTTAAGGTGTTGGAAGCAGCAGAGCCAGACTGGCTGTGGCTTCAGAAGGCTCCACCATTCCCACTGCATATCCTGCTGCTGCAGGAGATTCCAGTGTTTCAGGACATGGATGATATAATTGGTCACAGCATGGGGAATACAGGTTTTTAATTAAGAAAAAAAGTGAAAAAAATTCTGAGCATCTAACTTTGTATGTCTGCATCTCATGCACACAGAGTTTTGGGAGGAAAGACCACGCTAAAAGATGCACAGGTCAGTGAAGAACTGGCAAACATGAGAGGAGTTCACCACCCAAGACCCACAGGCATCCAGCAAATACAACAGCTTCTCAAAATATTCCTACTAAGGCAGCAGTAAATAAAGCTGATGTGATGTTTCTCCCCTCATTGGAACTGTAGCGATGTACTTGGTACAACATCCTAAGGGGGACATATTCCAGAAAAAACAGAATTGAAGGACTGGTATGAGGGGAAAGGGACTGGAAATGCAAAGGAATAAGGTTGGAGGAGGGCTCCAGCACAGCTCCCCCAGCCTGCAGGAACACCCTGGGCAGGGTAAAGCAGACTGGTGGGTGCTTGTCCACCCAAATAAAAAGTCACACCTGAGCTTGCTCCTCTGGAGCTTCCAAGCTGTGTCTGAGGCTCTGGGAAAGCTCACTACACACACACCACCCCAGCTGGCTCTGTGAGTTCAAAAGAGAAGCCAGCAGGGTCCTGCAGGAGAGCACCAGGAAAAAGGCACAGTGCCAAGTGCTGCCCCTCTAAAGGCTGACTCAGATGAAAGAAGGCTTCAGCCCCAGCCCCAGCCCTGACCACGAGGGACCCAGGCTGCTTTGCTGAAGGCTCAGCAGAATATTTCTAAATAATATTGCGCGTGACCACAAATCAGGTGAAGGTTTCCTGCCAGCTCAGATACCCCCCGGTGCTGGCCCGTGCACTCGTGGCACCCCAGCCAGCCCAACCAAGCCTGCTCAGAACCAGAGGAGCCCTGGAAACCCTGCCATGAGCCAGCAGAGATGGACCTATGCCCACATCAGCAAACCCCACAGAATTATGGTGAGACACCTGCACAGCGGGGCTGGGTGCACAGGTCACACCACCAGCTCAGGCTTTACTCCACACAAAAACACTTAAACTGCCCTGAAACCAGGCCAGGCTGCAGCACAACTGCTCCTGCCTCTTTTATCCAAGGAGGGACAGAGACACTGGCGGGGCTGGGGACAGGAGAGTTGCCCAGGTTTTCCATAAAGTGCCTACACTGTGGAGGCTGTTTGGAGAGAGACGGAAGGGAGGATATCAGCTCTTCCCAGCATTACCCTAAGCAGCACTTTGGAATCATGGAATGGTTTGGGGTGGAAGGGACCTCAAAGCCCATCCAGTGCCACCCCTGCCATGGGCAGGGACACCTCCTACTAATCCAGGCTGCTCCGAGCCCCATCCAGCCTGGCCTTGGACACTGCCAGGGATCCAGGGGCAGCCACAGCTTCTCTGGGCGCCCTGTGCCCTGTGAGGGTTGTGAGGAACTGGAATAACTTCCTACTAGCATCTGATCTAGACCTACTCTGTCTGAGTTTGAATCCATTCTCCCCTGCCCTATCTCTGCAGTTCCTGCTGAACTCTCCTCTGGCAATGCTCCCCCGAGCCTTAGAAGCCACACTTTCCTCACTACAAATTTTAGGGGAAAATGCTTGGTTTAATCCTTGGGAAAAAAACATTTGCATACTGCCCACACAGCTCCAAAACACCGAGTTTTTCTTTGATTTAACAAGTCCTTAAACGCAGAAAATTCTCAAGCCCCAAGATGAAACCTCAGCTCACACCTTTTGATGATGTTAGGAGCAAAGCAGGTCTCACAAGAGAGCGGTCGCTCACTCTGGGAAACCACAGGCAAAAAAAGCAACATAATCCCTCTCTTCAGAACATGTTGTTGAAGCAGGGGACACCAAGGAGGGCAGGAAACTACTTCAGCAAAAGGACAATGCTGGCATAATAACAAATACAAATACATGGGTCTTAAAAAAGCATAAATTGTAAGAGACAGGCGGAGTAATTTGAGCAATCAGCCTTTGGCTGAGAAGAGGGAATATTACCCATGACATGCTTTGTTTTGTGAGAGGGAATGTTCAGCCAGGCAGGCTCAATGGTCCCCTCAAGCACTGAATTCCCACGAGAATTTTAACAACACAGCCACTTGTTTATTTGAGCACTTGAAGGAAACGATTTTCTAAATGACCACTCAAGAGAGGCAGAAAGCAAACAGAGCTCACCAAGGAGTAGGGCACAGGTGATCAGAGCTGAGCCATCAGAAACGACTTTGGAGGAACCCAGGATAGGAGGCTGGCTGATCCCAAGTGATCTCTCTTGGAAAGACCCTGATAAGGGTTCCGTTTTAAAGGCTGTCTTTGGCCAGTGTTCCACTTTTGCTTTTTCATAGTCTTGTTGCAAAAACAGCAGAAGGTCTTGGTTTTCTTTGTTTTCTTTTTTCTTTTTCTTTTTTAAGCCCAAGAAAAAATTCAGGTTTTTATACGAAAACAAAGTGACATTTAAGCCTGCATTATTTGAAAGAGCAATGCAACCCTTTGAAAAAGCTGATACAACAACACTGAAAAGCAGGGATGGCACAGAACATAGAGAACAATACTTTGGACCACTACCTAAGAACATATTTGAAGAGAGAAGATCCAGTTTTTACCTCCACCCATTTCCAAAGGAGCCAGGATGTGCACCTATCCCAGCAGATTAAAATCTAATGACCAATCTTTTGCCCTTGGACATGCCTGCCTACCTTGGAGTCAACATGCAGCCTTGAAGGTGAGAGGCGCTGGGTTTGTTTCTAACAGTTCTCAAAAATAATTTTCCAGGTTCTGAGTTCCTCATTATAACTGATTTCAGAGTCCAAAATTCATTAGTCGTGCTTCACCACCTCCCAGCTGACACCATTGTACGATGCAGCCAATTCCTTGGAGCTCTGACGTTTCTCCTAAGTACACAAAGGTGTTTTTTCCTTTCTGTGGAAGGAAATACGGCAGCAATGGAACAACACACTTGCTGCGTGTTGCAACGGGATTGAAAAAGGGGGAAGAAAGGAAGAATGGAGTTTGTATCTTGAGACCTACCAGCAAAACTCACTTTCTGTTCTTAAAAAAAATTCAAGTCCATGGCCTGCCTGAAATTCTATGAGGGTGGGTCAGCTGAAATGTCTAAAGGGTTCCATGCTGACCACAGGAGAACAAGCCACTGCCAACAACTCTAGACCCTGTGATCTGGGAAACGTATGGCTTTTTATTTTTAAGTAGCTCCATTTGGATGCATCTTTTTTAAAGTAGAGATGCTGCTAATTCAACCCCTAAATCCACCTGGCAGACAGGACGTTGTTACGATGGAATTAAGAACAAGATGGAATCATACACACAGTTATTAAAAAACATACAGCGGGGCAAGGCTGGCATACAGCTCCCCAGAAAGGCTGTGGCTATCACACTGGGGAAATAGAAACACCTGAAAATAAAGCTTTGTTTTATGTGGCAGCATAGATTAATCCTTCTGAGCCTGCTATTGGTCGTGCTCAGGGCAGCTGCACTCCTTCAGTGCCTGCTTCAGATTTCACATCCAAACTTCCTTGTTTTCCACGTCCTTCCTCCTTTGCACGCAACAAAACATCTTCAGCACAGGAATGCCCCCATTTTCCATGAAAGCCAACCCACTCTTGCATGCCCATGGAACACGCACCCCTCTATCAGTTCTGATTTGAGCAGAACCAAAGCTAAAAGTGGCTCCATGGCTTTTAGGAGGCTCTGGAGAGCATTTAAGCACTCACAAGTGGATATAGCTGTAAAAACAGTTAAAATGGGAAGTACTGTTGGAGCTCCCATTGTTCCTGGACACTGTGAGCAAGACACTGCCCCTGGCTCATCCCTGCCCCCTTTCCAAGGTCTCCAGTCAGCTCAGCAAGGGACCCTCTGGCTGAGCATCATCCACCCTCATCCTTCCCCAGGAGTTTATAGCCTAATCCCAGGTTTCCAGCTCTTTCTCAAGCTCTTGTGCCCCACAGCCTCACCCAAATGCACACCAGCAGCAAGCAGCACGTTATTCCTAATCCTGCACCATTCCTTCTGCTAAAAGCAACGAGGGGTCCACAACCAGGCAATCTGTTGGATAATGCCACAGAAACTGCCGCCAATTCACAGCTTAAAGCCTTTTCCCCACCACTCCAGAAGGCTGAAATAGCTGTAGCCAGCCTGGAGAACACAACCAATTTATTACAGCGATCGTTTCTCGCTGGCTCCCTTCTCCAACCCCTCTCACCGCTTCCAGCAGAATGTTAACTCCGACAAAACGGAGCGGTGGGGAAAAGGAAACAGTGTTCCTACAGATGTGAATGTCATGTAAATGTCAAACCTCCTGTTAAAATTTGATCAGGAGACTGAGTGAAAGGGAAAGAGCATTTCTGTGAGTAAACCAGCACATTAACAAGAGTTTCAGCTTGTCTGCTCACAACGGGACCTCAGTGATGGATTTCATTACTCTTAATTTCCCGTGTAATATTAAGCTGCAATTGATTTTGCTAAAAGATCATATACAGCAGTACAAGAACTGCAAACAAATGTTGGCTGACAAGATGGACCTACACGGGTCTTAAAATTTAAATCTCTGTGTGCCTTTTCTACAACTGCACTTAATAAAAAAAAAAATCTTTTCTTTTGCATTACAAATAAATGCCCCTCTACTTAGAAAAACCTGGAGCATGTGCACTCATTCACCTGTATCAGGAGACAGAAGGTGGTTTCCCACTAAATCCCAAAAAGCAGAATTCCAGTAGACACTACAGGGACACAGATAATTGCAATGAACCGAACTCCAAAGTTTTTGTCTTGTAAAGGAACTGGTTTTTCCAAGACTGCGCAGTCCCACTGGACACGTTTCTCAGTGAACCTCAGGTAGGAGCTGTTCCTGTATCAGGAACTCTCTCCCTGTTCAGTGAGCTCGGTTCTGTCGTGTCAGGACCCTGGACATCTCCCACACCACGTCAAGTGCTCCAACAGCGATGTGAAAATGTTACTGACACGGGGAAAGAGGTGTTTGCGTACAGAGACAGGAGCAGGGCATTCGGTTAGGTTGGATGTTAGGAAGGAATTGTTCCCTGGGAGGGTGGGCAGGCCCTGGCACAGGGTGCCCAGAGCAGCTGTGGCTGCCCCTGGATCCCTGGCAGTGCCCAAGGCCAGGCTGGACACTGGGGCTTGGAGCAGCCTGGGACAGTGGGAGGTGTCCCTGCCCATGGCAGGGGTGGCATTGGGTGGGATTTAAGGTCCCATCCAACCTAACCCAGTCTGGGATTCCATGAACTGTAGCTGTTGGTTTTAACACCAAGTTAAAGACTTCCTTCGCTCTAAAACGCAGAGACAGAAGAATTCTACAGCAACATTCAGGTTACTCAGTGCAAACTTAGGATTAGAAACATTTTCCCGCTGTGTGACACTTTCTCCATCAGCTTTCCATGTCCTCACCAAACCACCACCTCCTCTCAGCACACAGGGACTAACTCTGGTACAACCAATGCCAGCCTCATTTCAGTTCAGAATTATTTTCAAATCAGTCCAACAACTGCCCTGGGCTGATCCCTTTCTATCCAAAAAGCTCCACTTGCATCACATGTGAGTGGCTCAAAAGACTGAATTCATTTTGCAGTAGCCTTGGCATCCTTCTTACTTGCTGTGCCACCAAAACAACCTGCTCCTTCCTTCCACAGCAGTTATACAAGGATATCCTTGGAAAGAACTTGGAATTTCATGCCCTCAATGACATCCTCTGTGGCTGGCAGCCCAAGCCATAAACTTGTCACTATCCTGAAAATTGTGGGAGGGCAAGAGGACATAACATCCATATTTCTGATGGATGAATCCCTTTAGTTTGAGACTCCCTTAGTAGTTGGAAGATTTTTTTTTTTTTGTAATCTGCCTTCAAAGATATTAGAATAGGAACATTGTCAAAGACTCTAAGGGAGATCATTGTACCCCCCCAAAAAAGAGAGTTTTAAAGGGATTTCAGCAATCCTCTGTCCTTTCCCTTCAATGAGGCAATGCAGGCACTGTCTTCCACTGCCTCGTTGCTGTTTGAAGTTATAATCAGGAAGAAATAAAGCCGAAAGGGAAGCGGGATGCAGTGCCAGTGGACAAAGCCTCCACCCGTTATGAATTTCATGAGCAGCCTGATTCATCTATTCAGTAGCTTCAGTCCCCCCAGCTTCCTTCCCATCCCCTTCCCCGATGAAAAAAGGCCACAATGGTGGCCAGCTTTCCTGTCCTGCTGTAGCTGCCATATTGCTGGACTTCCCTCATCCACAGAAACCTCTGGAGAAATCCAGAGCAACCGCAGAAAGGAGAAACGCCGCCCACCAGGAGCCTTCGGCCTCCCTCTCCTCTGCTTCCCGAGGGGGTGCCAGGCACAAGGACACCACCGAGGCTGCTGGGGAATTCCTGAGGGCTGTGCATCCTCTCCTACTCCAACTGTGGCTTCACAGTATCTCATTCCCTGGAGTTTTTCAAAATACAAAGTGAATTTTACGAGCCCCGTGGTTCGCCCGTCGTGAATCCTATTTTATTAAAGGCTGTGCATCCTTAAAAACCAAAACCATCTGAAACTCACTGGGTGCATTTATCCAGATCCTCCTCAGGTATAAGGACTTATGCAAATAAGCCTGTTTCACATTAAATGTTAAAAGATTTTTTTTTTAACTGCAAGTTTTATTCCAATGAAAGGCATTGCTCTCAGAAAGTGAAAAAATTGTGAAAAAGTAGTAAAGGAAAGCTGTTGAATAAGATTATCTTCTGCTCTATGATTGATTTGGGCACTTACAGGGGAAAAAGTCCAGCAACTTAAGTAAAATGAGAGTCCTAGAAAGCTCCTTGACTATCAGAACTGCTGCAATTTCATTATTATGAACAAATTCATGCTAGTGGACATCTGAGTAACAGAGTTCGGGCTGCTCTTGAGAGATTTAAAGATCCTATTTGTGAATGTCAAATAACTTGAAGCTCCATAAGCTAAATGGATTCAGAAACCAGTCAGTGCTTCTTTGAATTTATCTTGTGCTCACACATCTACCCCCCTCCCCTTTCTTTGACGGGAACTGAAAAAAATAAAAATTCAACGCAATCTACTTCTGCATCAAGCTGTTCATTTTTCCTTGTCGTACACATGGCACTGAAGTGTCACAACCTAATTCCATTAGAGTGTGGGTTCCATTTCTAGTTTGCACTCGTTCTAGATGCAACAAGTAAAATTAAATACACCATATTCTAATTACTTCCACTGTGCTGCCTCACAAACAGTTTCCTCAAACTTGCAATCTCTGTTTGCAGACAAGAGCAGAGAATAAAGCCCCACGTTATTTTGTGTTATTGAACACACCACCAGAAACCAAAATTTCCCAAGTTATTTCAAGCTTGGATATTACCCAAGCGTAAAAACTGGAAGAAAAAAACCCAAAAAACTTCATAGTCCATAAATTCAGTTTGCTTGGTGAAGCACAGTTCTGTTCAGGGGAGAATCTGGGGAATAAGGATGTGCCACAGTGCTCAAGAACATAACCTTGGAGTGCAGCCACACTCAAATATTCATTATTTAGAGAAAACACTTAAAAAACAGTCAAATGAAAGCTCAGTTAAAACCACATCAACAGTGTTTGCCTCTTCTTCTACCCCCAACGTACCATAATGGATTTCTCTTTTTAGAAAAGGATTCCTTTTCTCCACAATCACGATAGTAATCATCATCATAGAATCCTGGTTGGAAAAGGCCTCAAAGATCAAAAACCAGCTGCAAACCCAGCCCTGCCAAGCCTATTTCCAGCCCATGATCCAAGTGCCACCTGCCCAGCGCTGCAAACTCCATCCATGAAGTTGGTACAGCTGCTGTGATGGGAGCAGGGAGCAGGCTGTTTGCCTGACTGGGGAAACACCCCCAAAAATAGCCCAAGTTCCCACCAAGATCTGCGAGGAGGGAGCACAAAGCTGCCCCATGTCATCCCAGCAACGTTTGGGGCTGCCAGTCCGAGGAGTATCCTGATGTCTCAGGAGAACCACTAGCTTTGAATTATGCTGTTTCCCAAGCATGGATGGCAGAGAAATCTGGAGTTACACACAGATGGGCTGGGAGATGGCAGAGAGCTCACAATATCCATGTACAGCATTCCCATGGGATAGCTCCCAGCACACCCAGACCATCAGGTCACAGGAGTTCTCTCCCTCTTGCCAAAATCAACCATGGAAGTGCCCAGTGGAAGGCAACACCCACCGAGACGGGAGCACTGCTTCTCCACAAGCAGAGGGGGAAACTGAAAATGTTGTACTCAGCCATTCGAACTACTCTTCACACTGGGATTAGTATTCGTGTTTTTGTCAAAAGCACCACATGAAATACAAAGTAACAGATTGCAGTTGTACATCTCACCTAAAAGAAAAAATAAAATCACCAAAATCCTCCAATGGTTGGACACTGAATCTGAATTTGAATGGGAAACAAAGGAGTATTTTTATCTGTTTAAAATACGCGAGAAGGAACCATGTGAAAGGAGTAAATACAGCAATCAGCACATGAATGAAGTGGATGCAACAACCTGGCTGTGCAGGAAGACTCCCCAGTTACAAGAAATCTGGAAAATGGACGTATCATAACACCAACCCTTATCATGCAGCCCTCCAAGATCCTCAGGCACTGCTATTTACACCTTCCCTCTTACAGCCTGGCTCCTAAACCATTAAATACAGAATTATTTGGCTTGGTTTTAAATAGAAATGTGTGCCAATGTGTACTTCTGGAGAAACAAAGCTATTTCAAGCACAAATTCTTATCCAAATCTGACTGCCTAACCACCAAATTAATAAAAAGCACTGATACAAGTAGTGGCTGTGTGTTTGTCTCCCACTAATTAAATCACTTCGGCCAGAGCAGCATTCCAGTTCTTACACATGATCTTTACCCCAGAAAGGACTCACTACTCTTTACTAAGATGGCTCCTCAAAATGCTTTACCAGGAGTGCTTTTCTCCTTACATCCTTCCCAACCTGCTCCCAGAAATCTTTTCACTGGCTTTAATCAGTCAGCTTTGCCTTTTTACCTCACTTTCTTCTCTCAATACCTCAAATGGTTTGTTCGGGTTAGAAAATGAAACGTATGAACTAAATAAAAAAAAAAATATAAGGGACTACTTCAGTGACAGAAAACAGCTGCAGCCTTTGTGGCACTTCCCTTTGAACCTCCCTCTGTTGCTCTTTTTTCCTTGCCCTTCAGACTGCACTATTCCAAGGAATTTATTTGAACCAGCACTGTCTTTTTCTATGTTGCAGGGCATTCTCTTGATGACAGACAAAACAGGCTGGAGAAGGACAGCAGTCCATGGCCCTTCCTCAGGCAAACATCCATGACAGGCAAGCTTGGTTTGTTTGAAGTTCCAAGGAAAATTGCGAGAAAGCCCAGGATTCCTCTGTGCACCTTTAGGCTAAGATTGCAATCTTGATGCCACCGATGTAAATTCCTACTGGAGCATCATTTCCCAGTGGTTATTCCTAGTATGAGCCAGCTCGGGCTGGGTTTTATCCACAGTGGGGTAGAGCCTGACTGGCACCTGGTTCATCCCAGCTCTGCTGTCACTGCAGCTGCAGCTTCCTGATTGAGACCCACCACTCTTCTGCTTGGGCCTTAATTGCTCTCCAAAGCCCCTGCAAGAGGCTCCCAGCAGAGAGAAAGTTCCTCCGATGATGCAGCCCAAAAAAAACAAACAACAATTAACACCTTCCCCTGCCTTTCCACACAGGCAGAGAGGAGAGGGGCTCCCTTGCCCATCCCAACTCCCCAGTGCTGGGGTTTCCTGCACCCTGGAACCTCTAAAGCAGCTCTTTAACATTTTGTGGCTGCCCCTGGATCCCTGGTAGTGTCCAAGGCCAGGCTGGATGGGGCTTGGAGCAGCCTGGGACAGTGGGAGGTGTCCCTGCCCATGGCAGGGGTGGCACTGGATGGGCTTTAAGGTCTCTTCCAACCCACACCATTTTGGGATTCTGGGATTCGGCAAGGATTGAGGGCAATCCCACTGACAAGGTCGAATTTCGGCCAACAGGGGAATCCACAGGGACACAAGGCAGGTGCATCCACTCTCCAGCTGCAGATCACCCTTCTCCCTACTGGCTTTCCCTTCCCAAGGGAATCCAGGGAGAGCACCACACAAAACTGTGTGTTTTGGGCACATAGAGGGGCCGTGAGGAGGTCAGATCAGTCGATTTATATGCACAAAACAGACAGTCTTTCAAGTGACTTCAGCTCTTCCTCAGAGGTTTGCCACCAGCCATCAGAATTACTTGTTCTACCATCTTTGGAGCTACAGCTTGACAGAAGTCCAGCCAGGTATGCAGTGGCCCAAGAACAGCCTGTCACTGCCTGAACTGCCAAAAACAAACCACTTCCCACCAGTGCTGAGTTAGTACTGACTGTGGAGTCCCTTGTAACAAATCACCTAAGCATGCAAAGCTTCAGGGGCATCTCCTCTCCCAGAAGCCTGCTCTGCTGTGCTTGCACAAGCTTTTAAGGCACTCAATGTCTCTTCCCCCAAAAGACTTCACATCAACTAAATGCATCAAATAGAATCCTCTGGTAGCAGCAAAATTAATATATACCTGCGAGGCACTTTTTTTCCCTTCATCAATCAGTTGATTAGTTATTTTTAATTAAAACAGCAAGCTCTGATTGCAGGATTTTGAGCAATAATCCTTGCCACTTTAACTACTGTTTTCTGTGGTTCAGACACTGAATTCATAAACTATTAATAGGACAGAACAAGCAAACTTGGGTTTAATTCTCAAGCAGCCTTTTGGCTTGATCCACATTTCAGGCTTCAACTATTCAGTTGTCCCCCTGCATTTTTCAAGTACCAGAAAGTAAATAATAATTGGCTAACAGGTCAGTTTTCATCTGTGCACTCTATGTTTAAGAGAAAAACAGCTGGTTCACACACAAAAAAAAAACCCAGTGCTTCATTTTGCCAGGAGTCTGTTAAGTTTACTTCAAGCTTGGATGAAGAAGATTCAAAAACAACCTTCATGGGTAAAAAGATTCTCTGTGCCAAACCAATGGTTTTATAGTAGACTAACTGTTACAACTGAACTAAGACCATGATTTATTTTTTTATTTTCAGAATTTGCTGCTTGGCTGGACAGAGGCCCATATGCAGACACAAATATAAAACCAAAACAAAACAGAAGGAAAGCTACTGTTCATGTTATTTTCCTGTTTAAAAGCATTTTGGCTAAGGCCTAATTGCTTCCAGAAGTTTACTAAAGCCATGAAAGAAAAAGCACAAAGCTACTAGTTTTATTTCCTTTACCTGCTTGCTAACCACAAGCAGAGTTTTAACAACTTATGTCCCTCATTTGAAGCTGTTTACAAAGTACCTAAATCCCAGGGTTCAGGGGTAAATCTCCATGGATTTCAGGCTGCTAAGGCATGGGAAGGAAAGCAGCAGCAAGCAAGGGAGACCTGAAGGATCCCACTTTTTAAGGATGTGTCCCACTAAGTAAGAATGTGGTTCCTGAAGCGTCCAGGGGCCAGCAGCAATACATAAGGAAGATATGGAAGATTATTTTGTCAATTGAGATAAAAGAACTCAGGCCAAGTTCTACCTCCTGACTGATATCCACATTCTTCTGTCAGCCCTGGCAAAACTCTATATCCCTGAATCAGTCCTGTAGCAGCTTCTAAGTGCAAAGCTTCAGTCTACAGCAGATGCCCACCCAGCACTGCAGTGGAGCTGTCCCAAAGAGACACCAAGCCCAAGCTATCCCACGGGTAATAAGTGCGTGTGTAGGATGGATACACAGCAGCAACTCAACAGACTTTGTGCTTCAGGCTTCCATTTCTGCACAGAAACTCAGAGCCCAGATCTGAGAAGCTCATTTGCACAGCTGATAGGATGCCTCGTTGGTGGAGGAATGAGTGGTAACCATGGTCCCACAAAGCTGACTGAACCTCTTCATCTGCAAAATGCACACTGAAGTAGCACTCACTTTTGAAAGTGTTTAGCAGGTTGCTCTAACAACCATTCCCATTTTGCCAAAGGAATTAGATACCCTTACGCATTTCCAGATAAGTGCACACGTTGTCATCGGGAAGTCACAGAAAAAGCAGGAATTGAAAGGCTGCACTACGAAACTTTGAATAAAAACACGAGCAAGCCTGATTTAAGTGCCCCTTGACCTGTCCACGGTCATTCCCTTGAAAATTAAGCCCGCGTCACCTACAGCCACCGTGCCTTCCAGAGGGTGGCATAAGGGGGCCTGCCACATCCACGGCAGCTGAAGCAAGAGGGGACAGCCAGCAGTCCCCGATTTGGGAGTGACCTGCCTCAAATTTCGCCGAGCTTTGGCACACCAGAAAGTTGAAAGCGGGTAGGGCTCCCACGCCGCTGCTGTGGGTGCCGAGTTACGCGTGTGACAAGGCTGTCGCTCCTGCCACAGTGCCAGCACGCTCCCATCGCCCCTTCAGGAGGCTGGGAAAAGCACCCTCACACCCGCTCCGTGATCCATGCACATCGGGCTCTGCTGGGAGGCAGGAGGCGATCGCATCTCTCAGGGAGAGCGGAATTTGGAAGAGTTACGCGGTAGGAACAGTTTGCATTCATCCCCAGCTTGTTACGTGGGATCTCGAGAACATTTGCTTTACCACTCCAGCTATACAGTCTGATTTTATTTTTAAATGTCTCTTTTTCCCCAGTTTCCACTCATCAGAGAGCGAAACTGTTCTCAGGCGAAGTGAGAAACGTATTTGCTTAACACGCAGACAGCCCAAAGAGCAGTCTGAGAAATTTATATGTCACGAACCTCCTCCCGTCGGGGGGTGGGTGGGAACAGACACGGAAATGTTTCCACCTCAACTTTTGATGATGGGAGTGGGAGCAACCCGCCTTGCAAACACAGGGGCTTCCCCCTACACCTCGGCGGGGCCCAAATGAGTCAATTGAATTGATTTGCATCCAAAAACCCCTTCGACTACCACACCCCTCCCTCTGAATTAACACCCAATCACCATTAATGGCCACTGCCGAAACACGCGGAGGGGCTGGAAAGCCGGCACCTGCCTCTCCGGCGTGTGCCCCCAGATGACACCGCCCACACGCCAGTCCTGCTCTTCCCAAGGTAATCTCAGCGCTCAGGCTCCAGCCCCCACGGCTGACCTCTCCATCCATCCCTCAAGTTCGCACAACATTTCAGACACAGGGCTCGCGTCAGCCGCGGGGACAGATAAAATCGCTGGGGTGTGTAAAAGGCAGGCAGCAGAGTCGCACCACCTACCAGGAGCCGGGCACCGGGGTTACGCTGCTGATTCCTGCCACGATCCCGCTCCCAAAGCGTTCCCGGGGCTCCCCGAGCCCGAGAAGGTGTCTCCCCGCAGCTTTGCGGTTCCAAGGCAAGGAGCTTCCCGTCTCCCCTCCGCAGGACTCCCCCGACGCCTGAAGGGCTGAGGCGCTCGGGAAAAGGCAGCGGGGAAGGCGCCCAGCACCACTCCGCTTCCCCCAAAGGAGCTCGGAAATGAGATGGAAGAGCAGCCTCTCCCGCGCCAAGTATTACAGGAGCGGAATACTAACGGGTTCCTTTATTTTACCCATTACCATATGCAGATATTAAAGTCTGAGCGCTGCATTTCTGCCACTCCTGGCCCTCGCAAATTAACCCTGCATCTCAAAGCGACACCACGATAGTTGAGGTCACCGTCTCTCCTCTGCTCGGCGACAGGGACCGATGGGGAAGGGGAGGAGGAGGTGGGGGTTTGTCCTCGCTGGAGGAGGCTCTCCCGGCTCCGGCCGCGGAGCCCTGCCTTTGCCCCAGCAGGGCGGGNAAGGAGGGAGGGAGGAGCGGGGGGAGAAAGAAGGCAGCGAGCGTTCGCAAGGGCTCCGGGCATCCCCGCCTCGGCAGCCGCTCCTCCGGGATAGCGCGGCCAACTCCCCGGCAGCCCCGCGGCCCGCCTGGTCCCCCGGCCACGGGCACAGGCAGGGCAGGCAGCGCACGGCACAGCGGGCCGGGGGCTCGGGGCGAGCTCCTTCCCTCCCACCCCGCGCCCCCCGCCCTGCCCGAGCGGGAGATGCTCCGCGGCGCCGGGCAGGGAACCTCCGGCAAAGCCGCTCTCGGCACTTACTGAGCCCAACTCCGGACCGGCGCGCACCCACTGCCGAGGCTGTGTTTGCTGCTGATGCCTGATCCCCAAATGCCACCTGTAGGCCTGTTTCCTCGGAGCCTCAGCGTCGCGAATTCCGCCGTCTGAATTCGGCGTGCGAAGTTTCAGGAGGCGAATGAATCAACACCGCGGGGACCTGTTGGCTGCCCGGTGTGCGCGGCGGGTCAGCCCCGCCGCCGGCTCCCGCTGCTGCCCGAGGACATCCCGCACACACCTGGGCCAGTCGCACCCGCTGCTGGAACACCGCAGGCCCTGAGGGGGCAAACCTCCGGGTGTTACCTTAAAGCAGCTCAAACCTTCATTTCCCAATAAAGAAACTCCGCGTTGATTCAGCCATTTACGGCCGGTACAAGGGAAGGACCCCTCACAAGCGAGCGGCAGCTAAAGCGCTGCTGATTTCGAGCAAATGCAAATGTTCACTTCTTCACCTCACCCCCTTCACTCATCTCCAGCCCGGGGCAGGACGGGCTCTCTCACTCCTGGAAGAGAGTTTTTCCTTAGCCAGGTGAATACGAAACGCGAATTTGCCCGCTTAATTACACCAAACCCCCCTCCCGTCTCAACTTCAAACCCCTTTATTGGGTTCACCTGTGCTCCTCCCTCACACTTCTGCGGTCAACGCCATCAGCAAAACCACCAACACCTGTCTGTAGAACCTTTTAAAAAGGAGACTAATCACTCCTGACCTTTCACGTGAAGATGACCATGTAAATCTCGAGTGTCTCGATATCCTCTCAGATCCAAACGTCAACGTAGACTTAGGAACCACAAATTTTCTGCACGGAAGCTGAGTAAAATCTGATCTTCCCCAAATATTTCCAGAGGAGCCCGCTAATTCCTTTGGAACCTTAATAACCAATCCCAGCCTTCAGAAGGACTCGCACTGTATTTCCTGAGTCCCGAGGAGCTCTAACACTCCGGATACCAGACAAGGAGCACAGAGTTCGATCCGAGGGAAGCGGGATGCTGCCAAGCAGCCTGCACTCCAGTGCTGCTCCCCTGGACGGCGCCGCGCAGCATCACCCACCGCTCAGAGACCCTCCCCGCGGCCGCGTTCGTGGCCCCAAGCTGCGGCCAGGAGCCACTGGGGCGAGCGGCTTCGGGCGAGCGGCTTCGCTCCCTCCCGCACCCGCTCAGCGCGGGGGCCGCGGCTCCCGCAGCTCGGGCGGCCTCGCTGTCACGGTGCGGCTCTCCCATCCCACCCCACATCCCATCCCATCTCACCCCCGGCGCTCTCACCTGCTCGTCGGGCCGCGGCTGCCTCCGCCTTGCCCCGCTCGGGAGCGGCGCGGAGCCGCGCTCGCCAAACGCGGGCGGAGTGTGCCCCCGCCGCGGCTCGGAGGGACGGCGAACTGCAGCCGCAGGCACCGGCCGCTGGCCCTGCTGCCCGCCTTCCTGCCTTCCTCCCCTCCCTCCTGCCTGCCTCGCCTCGCTCCTGCCCGCCGCGGAACCCCCGTCCATCAGCGCCTCCTCTTCCTCACCTCTGCGCTCCCCGCGCACCTGCGGGGCTCGCCTTGCTAGCCAGGCAAAAAACCCGCAAACTTCGCTGAAACAGAGAGGAGCGCCGGACTCCGCGTGGACTCCGAGAGCGCGATGAGCTCGGGGGTGCTGGCGTGGGCTGGGAAGTGAGCAGGGGTGATTTCCGTGAAGTAAAAATGAATATTAATTACAGCGGCTGGAGGGGGAAGATCGTGCGTCCTGGTGCTGGCACAGAGTCAGCTCATTAGCAGAAGTGGTGTTTAGGCTTCCAGCAGTTGTCCTTGCACATTTGTCTTTAGGAACAAGAGATGCTTGTAAAGATCCTCGTGTACTTCAATAGAGGCCCACAAGCTGCCTTGTTAATTTGCTTTAAATATTAGTGTTTCCTGACTATGTGAGCTTTGCAGGGTTAATGGGAGATTTTTGGTGAACTATCTGAATATATCTTCTCGAACAGGCAGGATCAGCAGCCTGTGGAATGAGGCACTCAGCCATCATTCATTTTTTACTTCAATATTTATGAACTACACCGCACATACACTGAAACTTCCTCTACCTCTGCCCCCAAAGCTTATGAGCTTTAGCCTAGATCAACGCAGTAGCCCAGGCCAGACTCCTCCACTCAGAACAGGATGCAAAGAACAATTATTTAACAATAAAACCCCAAGAAGACTGAGGTTGGCTGCAGACCCCAGCTCCCAACTCCACTGCTGCTGCTGTTCCCACAACAGTTGCTCACACAAAGACACGAGTAGGGCTCAGAAAATGAGTTCTGCCCAGTTGGCTGCCCTGCCACCAAAAGAAAAGTTCCCCAAGTTCCTCTTAGCCTTGCAGGAACTTCACTTGACCCAGTTCAACTCACTAAATAAGCAGAAAACTCACCGGGCAGCAAAAGGCAGCATTTCCTTCATCTTTAACAAGCCAAGGGGGATCGCTGAGGAGTCAGACAAGCAGCAAAGCCATTGCTGAGCAGGTCTGGGATGAGCAGACCTTGCAGGTGGTGCAGGACCATCCCCTTCAGCTGCCAGTTGTTGTTAAACTTGCTCAGCCACCCCGTGACCCCTTCTTATCAATTTCACCTGTGTAAATCCAGATTAAATCTCCCAGCTGAACCTGAGGCCAAAATTTCTTCCCTCACCTTCTCTGAAGGCAAAAGCAAAAGTCATATTGATTTAGATGGAGCTTTCTTGTGTTCCTCTCCCATACAAAAATGATGAGAGCAGGGATTTTAGCCCCTGTGGTACCCTGGTGCTTTACAGATACACTGTAAATATTTGAATGGCAACATGCACGTTGCAAATCAGCTCACAGCTCATGCCTCAGCATCATTTGTAAGCACACAGGTGAATGAAAACCTCTCTTTTCTCACTTCCCTTCCTTTGTGCTTCTTAAACATCCAAAATCTTCAAATTAACTCCTGGAGGAAGGAAAGGAAGCAGAGAGAGGTGAAGCCTGAGGGCAATGGTGCTCAGCATCCGAGGTGTTGCACTGGCCAGGTATTTCTGCCCATCACCATTAGATGATTCTCAGAGATTTTGGCAGGGAATCTTGTTTTCTCATAAGGAGACCAACAGATCTGAGAGCTCAGGAGCTCCTGTGCTAATGCAGAATTCAGTAGCGTTTGTCACGGTGTACAATCGTATTTGAAAAGTAATGCTTTTAATGAGAGAAAAATTTAATTTCTACTTCAAAATTTGGTGGATGATTTTAATAAGAGAGTAGGAATTACAAGTGAAAGTGTCAAGACTTCATTAATCAAATATTTGCATGTTCTCACATATAATTTAAATGACTCTGCCATTTACTTAATTTTAAAATTCAGAGTGAAAGACCAGCATTGCCACTGTTTGTTTAGGTATGGCTACATTCACTAAGCTCATGCCTTAAGCCTCTACTTAATCTGTTTTACTACTCAGAATAATTGCAAACGGGGCGATAACTTCTATTTCATCCCTACCTTCTCTTCACTTTTAAAGAACAGTTAATCACAGGAAGAATGTGCAGAGGCATTTGCAAAGTTCCGATTTTTTTTTCAATGGCCAGCTGTACTGAGAATTTGTTCAAGGATCAATGTGCATTTTATATGAATACAATTAAGGTTGTGAATATCATTCCCCAAAGCCCCAAATTAAGTTCTCCTAATCCATCATCTCCTGTGAGTATTGAAATGGATGGAAATGTTATTGATTTCAGTGGGAGCAGGTGCAGCTCCTTCACGTGCTGGTCCATCTCAGGCCATCTGTACCTGTATGTGACACGTACACTGTGTGCAGTATGGATCTGTACCTCAATACCACCCACAATCTGCTGCACATGGAAAAGATTTTAATTCCACGTGTTACTGGGGGAAATTACAGCCAGGAGCATCTCACACATTAATTGATTAATTTACATTTACTGCAAGTTGTGTCCACAACAGAGAAACAAAGACAAACAATCCAAGCAAGCCATGCTGCAAATCATTTTCAGAGCAAAGACTGGCACCCAGAACCTGCTGTTGTTCCCATGTCCAGATATCCATCCCACTCCCCGTTAATTTGGGGAATGCTGAGTGACCACGCTGCCCATCGATTTCATTTGCTGCTCTGAGTGCTCAGCACTTCTCCACATTAGGCCTGAGCGTGCAGGAGATGAGACAGAGAATGGCCACAAAAGCTGTTTAGGCTGAAGGGGCTTGCTCAGCAACAAGCACAGAGCCTGCAGCAAAACCCGGGATAGGGGAGAATTCTTCTCATTCACCTGCCCCCAGCACAGATGAGCCTTTCTTTCAGCAATGCTCTGCAGTGTTCTCTTCTCCAGGCACCTTGGGAATGCCACCACGTGAGCTGGGAATCTTCCTGACCCACACTCAGGTGCACTTATCCCAGGTATGTGAGAGAGCTGGCAGAGAGTTCAGTGCTGCAGTTGAAGGTGATATCCCAATCTCAGAACCAGCGAGGTTCATATTCACCATTANCAAAACACCTCTAAGGTCCTACACTCCAGCCATCAACCAAGTACCACCGTCATATTCACCATTAAAAATGCCCCCAAATGCCACATCCGCACATCTTTTGAATACTTCCAGGAATGGGGACTCTCGCCTGACTGCTCATTTGGTGAAGAAATATTTCCTAATATCCCACCTGAGCCTCCCCTGGCCCAGCCTGAAGCCGTTTCCCCTTGTCCTGTCCCTGTTCCCTGGGAGCAGAGCCCGACGCCCCCGGCTGCCCCCTCCTGTCAGGGAGTTGTGCAGAGCCAGAAGGTCCCCCTGAGCCTCCTCTGCTCCAGGCTGAGCCCCTTTCCCAGCTCCCTCAGCCGCTCCTGGGGCTCCAGCCCCTTCCCAGCTCCGTTCCCTGCCCTGCACACGCTCCAGCCCCTCCAGGGCTCTCTGGCATGGAGGGGCCTGGAATGACACAGGATTTGAGGTCCCTCCCCAGTGCCCAGAGATGCTGAATTAAAAGGCGACACCATGGCTGGCTTTTCATAACTTTTGTGTGCCTGACACTGCAACTGAAGCAACTTTTAACAGAAGAAAACCACCGTAAAGAGGAGAGGGCTGCTGTATTCCAGTCTTTTCTTCTCGTGAGAACGAGGGGAAAGAGAAATCCCAAAAGTTCCCAGTCACCTGCCACCAGCTGTGTTCAGACCCCACGAGAGAAACTGCATCTCCTGCCAAAGAGAGATCTTTATCTTGACTGGGAAGTGGAGTACTGAGGTTATTTTTTTGTTCAATCACTGGAATGGGTGAGACAATATTGCATTACAAGTGCAGTGTAGCCCAAATCCTTCCTCTGTTTCCTCAGGAGCCCGTGTCCCTGCCAGTGCCACCTGCCATGATCCACAGTGGCACAGTGTGCCAGGCTACACCATTTATGTTTTGACAAACTGCCAGCGTTTCGCTAAGAAATCAAGTGCTAAAAAGGGAAATTAGCAAGTTTACATCTCAGCCAAAACCGAACAGAATTTCATAGAGTAAGAAATGCTTTTCTCTGGTTCTGGAGGTGTTTTTCCCTTCCAAGTTCCAAAGACTCATGGAAAACAGCGTAGGTGCTTCAGCTTCTAAAAAACATGGTACGAGTCTCTTACCAGGACAAATCCTAATAATCTGAAATAAACACACTCTGCTCAGAAAGCATCATGTCTTGAACCAGAAAACGAGACTGGACAATAGCAAACATAAAGCTTTTTGCACCAGGAAGAACATATTTATGACTCTTAACAAGAACAGGACACAGCGCAGCTTTTCCAGACTGGGATACTGCACAGATGGAGGGTTTGGAAAACTCATCTCACGTGGCAATGCAATTCTCTCGGAGCTTCTGATCCCTCTGCCAGAAAAAGGGCTGATTTACACCACTGGCCAGTACTTCTCTGTAGAGCCTGGGGACAGCTGTCAGGATCAGGTGGACTTCTTGGAGAGCTGACACTAATAAGGGTTCTGCTCGTACGCACAGAAAACCCTGAAGAGCTGAACATCTCTGACTGGTACTCGAACTAATAGCAGCTAAGGATAATTAGCAGCTCCCAGAACACGCTCAGCAGCTTTTTTTACAACTTATTTGTGAACACATCCATCAAGAGTGATTACACCTCAGCAGTAACTAAATTACAAAGTTAAAACACAAATGAAGGGTGAGTACAATAACAACAACAATTCAAATGCCTCTGTATCCTCCAAAGTAAATAAAAGTTTTGTCCTTGCATCATTTCACTCATTTGGGAACTCTTCTGTATCTGTGGTTTATAAACACCTTTGAATAGCTTTTTAAATTACCTGCTTGCAAATAGAACAAAGAACTTGGGAAAATATTAACCCTTGTTTATTTAATATTTTGAAATTTTTATTCAATGTCTTAGAACAATGCCTAGAAACGCTCATGTTCCCTTACTGAGGTAACAATTTCCCTGCACATGGCAAGCGGTTGGAATTAGATGATCTTTAAGGTCCCTTTTAACCAAAACCATTCTGTATTTCTGTGGTTTCGTATTTCTTTTGATTTTTCTGTTAGCAAACCCAAAGGGAGGTAAGTTGAGGCTGGGGAAGGAACCCACATTCATGTCTCCCTCACCTTTAAATGCAGCACAAGTTCTGTGAGTTGTGACACGTGAACAATAATTAATGCAAATTTAAAACGTGCATTTTCACTCACCCAATGAGAATTTACTTCGGTGTAACCAAATATCATTGCTTCTCATTATCAGAAGAGTCCTAACCAATACAAACTGGAAAGAGAGAATTTAGCTCATTATAATCTTAGAATCAGAGAATGGTTTGGGCTGGAAGGGTTCCAACACTGCCATGGGCAGGGTCACCTTCCACTATCCTGTCCAACCTGGCCTTGGACACTGCCAGGGATCCAGGGGCAGCCACAGCTTCTCTGGGTGACCTGTTCTCAATTTCTTGCTATTTTGATGTGTCAGTATGAAGAGAAATCACATTGGTTTGCAATCTTTGTATTTCTGTGTTGAAGTAGGACAAAAAAGGGTTGACCCACTCTTGCCCAGTTCCACATGAAGCCATCTGTGTTCAGTCCCAAGTTAAGGAATAGCTCATAAAATCCTGCTCCAGTGTCAGGATGGGAGCAATCTGCATTCCCTTCTTCCCTGGGGACAATTCAGCACAGGGTGCAGCGCCTGGTGCTGGGGAAACCTGAAACAATATCGGATCCTCCGTGTGCCAAAAAGGATTGCAGCTGAGGAATCTCTGAGCTGGGAGAAGAAATCTTGATGTCCTCTGGGTCTGTCGTGGAGGGCACAGCTGGCACAGTCCAGCACAGAGCCCTCACCCCCAGCACGGGAGAGAGCGCAACTGGGAATAAAGTCCAGTTTTAACTCTGCTGGAATTTCTGGGGAATAAAGTCCAGTTTTAACTCTGCTGGAATTTCTGGTCTAACAGAGGGGTCAGAGTCAGGGAAGTGGCTTTCCCAGATGTGAAACACAGAGCTATAAAAGGTCTAACAGGTGCAGGACAAGTCTTTGATATGGACGAATGGGCATCCCATTAAGGTCGAAATGATTTCCAAAAATATCCCACTAAAGACCTCATCAAAGCCACTTTGCCAGTAGCTGTAAATGTCACACAACAGCTTCTAGGTAGCTCTTGGGGACAGGAAGGGGACACTGCCTCAGCCACAGGCAGAAGCAACAGAGGAGCCAGAACACGATTATTGCGAATGGATTCCTGCCAGCTCCATGCAGTTAATAACCTTTACTCTGAGCAAAGTGTAACATTTAACGGTCCAAACGGTGAGTGTTGCTTCTCTGGGGGCTTCTTCCCATAGCCTGAGGGAGAAGAGCAGCCTTTGGTACTCATGACATCCCTGCCGAACTTGCCAGCGACTCCAGTCCACTCCAGCCATTCTTTAACAGCACTCCCTGAGTGCTCCCATAATTACACATCAGTTATTAAATGCTGACCACCCCTGACACAGACACTGGAAACACAAGCCATGGCATTTTTCCATTAGAGACTGATGGCCAGTTTGGTGCTAATCTGTGTTTGCATCAGTATTAAGCAAGCAGTAACTTCTCACTGAAGTTACCCTTGATTTATGTGGGCACCACAGAGATAAGAGCCCAAACCAAAAATCCAAACAGGCCATTTATTTTCCTTAATCGGGACAAACACAGATGGGATTTTAGGTGGATACAACAATTTAAACAATGAAATAATTTTTGAAACTAGTTTTTACTGCCTGAAGAATCCTTCATCACCACCACTGACAACTGACTATGTCCCTGAAGGACCTTTATTCAAGAATCTTCTTAAACTAACTCACTGTCATTGTCCCTAAGGCCTACAGGGCTGGCAGGTGTATTTGTGTCACTTGGATATTTGCAGCAGGAGAAGATGGATTTTCAATGCAATGAGATTGACCTTTGAAGACTTATATGAGGTATTGATGGGTTACAAAGCCGGATTGACCAAAAGAATAGAGCAAATCCTGACTAACTCAAGTGTTAGTGTCTTGCCAATACAGTGAAGTGTTTGGACAAGCTCAATTTGAATCATCAGCTCATCCTGTCTCAGGTAAGTTTGGACTGGCAGATATTGTCAGGGAACAGCTGTTGCCATGCATATATTTTACAGACAAATTAGCTGGAAAATCAGCCTCTGTTTAGCACAGAGAGAAAAATATTTACACAGACCATGGGGCCTTCTGTGCCATACAGGGCTCAGGAGCCTAAAAATGCAGTGCAAGTAATCCTCTCTCTATCTACCTATATCCATCATCCACATCTATACATATAAGTGCTGGTGGGCCTGGGGAGCTCTTTTTTATGTGTTTGCAATGAAGTCAGGCTGAATGCCTCAAATTTCAGCCTTAGTAAGACATTATATGACTAATTAAACTCAGCAAGGCGGTGTAATTATTGTCATAATTTCTGGTCACTCCCTATTAAAGAAAGAGTAGGCAATGATACAGCAGTGAAACTTACCACAGCTATAATGAAGGAAGAATGACAGGCTGGAAATGTATAGCTAAAAGAAGAGGCAAATACAGGGAAAACGAAGATACAAAAGCTAATGGATGAGATGAAAACAGAGTGAGTCATTACAAGATACCATTCTTGTAGCAAGGGATGGCTGGAAGCAATTCATGTGAAAGTGGTCTAAGAGAACAACATTTTGTACAACAAAATTAGCTTGAAGACCTCACAGCTGAAAGACACTCCTGAAAAGAAGTTGGCCAGTCCTTTTGCTCCCGTTTCCACAGGAATGGAGTCACATCAGCTCCGAATGAAACTGCAGACATGAGGACACACTGCTGCAGGCTCCAGGATGAAATAACCCATGTACCACCAAGCAGCAGGTGGAGAGTGGACAAATTACCCAGAGCAAGGCTTTCTGCACCACTCTTAAAGGCATCTGAGCCAGCAAACTACCTGGGACAGGGTGCTGGGCAAGTGTGAGTTTGATGTGATCACAATTCCCAAACTTTCGATACTTTGAGCCCAAAATGAGAAGTGCCTTAACTGTGATATAAAAGCAGGCATATTCACTGGGAATCTTCCCTCCCTCCGTGTTATTATACTTCTTGGGTAAAGCACACTACTCCATTTATTTCTGGAATTGAGCAGAACATTTACACCATGCCAATGAAACAGCTCCCACTGCAATGCTCAATGATGACAGCAGCACCAGCCCAAAATTAAGCAGGGTGTGTGATGAGGCCTAGAGGTTGGGTAATTGGGAAGAACCACTCAAAATCAGAAAATCAAACTGAAAAGTCAATTTAAAAAACCCAAAACACAATAGGGATTCAAAATTTAGAGAAACATGTTATCATCCAAAGTGCTCTACTGCACTGGTAAGCTCTTTGTTAATTGACTGTTTTGTTAAGGTTCATTAAAGGCTGGTGTTGTAGCCAATAAATCTGGTTGGATGGCTAAAATTCTGTTTTGTTTCTCAAGAGTCAGAAGTTTCAGCCCAGAACAGATTCTTTTCAGCCTGTGATGCCTGAAATTGTGTTTATTGCTTTCAGTCATCAGCTATGTTTGGGTTTATTATTTCAGTTATTTTAATCACTGAGAACTGTAGTCGTGCTATACACACTGGAAATACCTGTACAACATTCCTGTACCTGCTGGGGCCACAGAGATCACAGCTACAGTTTCTCTGTTTGGAGCATTTAACCCACATTACAGTGATTTAACATTGGTTTATTTCCTGTTCTCATCCCAGCTTGGCAGCTCAGTCTCTAGAACATGAAATATTTTGTAGGACTCACTATGTTTCACTCTGTGTGGTAATGGGAAGTTCTTTTCTATTTGGAAATGTGATGTTTTATTAGGAGGAGCAAGCCCTGTCAACTTTTAGCAAAATACTCATCAATTTCAGTGGAATTAGGCACATAAATATTGTAAGGAAGCTTATGATTTGTAATTTTCCCATAACTATGGGTAAGCATTAAATAATTATTAATAATCCTCCACAGAAAATGAAGGTAGTATTACGCTTTACAAAGTATAGTGTATAGATATTTATCAAAATCTAGTTTATTGAGCTTGGTAAATCAATAGAAACATTTATTATCTACTAAAACACATATAGAAAAATCTGAATAAAAAATAATAAATAAGAAGGAGTAAAATAATCAGCAGTGTTCCAAAGTCCATGGAGACAGCAAAGAAACAGGCTTGGGCAGGATATATGTTCCAATTGCCAGGTCCTTTTTATCCCATTTTAAAGCTGTCCATCCCAGTTTGGCCCAGTGAACACCAAAATCTCTCTCTCATCCTCAGAGAAGTTGATGTTGATCAAGTATCAATGGATCCAACAGTTTCTGGCACACTCGAGCTGCTGCCTGGCACAGATACCATCAACACTTGTTTGAGTATGAGGACTTTTGGAGTATCTTATTAAAATAAATACTGGAAAGAAGTCAGTACTTCCCAGGACTCCAGGCCACCTTCCACTGCTCTGATTAACTCTCCCCATTTGATCAAATAAAGCTTCTAATACCCATTTGCATTCTTTTCAGACTGAAAGCTAACACACCTCAAAGATGTTTTTTTACTGAGGCCTCCCAGTTAAGGGCAAAATAAAATTTTGCTCGTCTAATGAGTGATGAGATGCAAATACATCGAATGCAACTCCCTGGACCAAGTGAGTATCTGGAGCCAAACACTTTCATCAATTACCTCTGAACCCCAGTGGGTAAAGCAGGGTTGCAAATTAGCAAAAGAATTTACCTGCTGAACCTAATCTGTAAGAAATTCAGCTACTTAACAATTTCTCTTTTTGTATCGCCCAAACAGAAATCTCTTCTGCCAGAGCTGTTCGTTCTCTTCCTTTCAGCTGTTCTCTAAATTGTGCTCACTTTTCTGACTGGTAGGGGAGCAAGCTATGCCCTTGTTCTGCAGGGGGAGAGGTTAATTTTAGCCCTCATAATCCCAAACACTCCTTGGCCTTCTCCAGGCTGCCATCAGGCTGTGAGGAGCTGGAATTAACCCACACACCTCCCAAGCTCGACAGCAGCCCATCCCAAAATGACACCGGAGGCCTTGGCTCGGCTGCTGGGGGTCAGTGCAGCTCAGGGCACGGCCAGGGCTCATCCAGACACACGAGGAACCCCTGAGGAAGGTATTTTCCTGCTCACGCTGAGCATTTCAGTGACCAAATTCTTCCACGTGTGCCTTCAGCCCCTGGGCTCTTTGTGATCCATCAGCTGCGGGTTATACTCACTGCAGAAAGGATGAAGGAATAGTCCTCAATTTTAGGGCAGTGCAGACAGAAACAGAAAATCCTGTAAAAAAATAAAAATGACCCCTGAATTCTGACAGCCCTATAGCTGCCCTAAGAGGCAAAATACCCTGATTTTGGGGAATGCTGCCATCACCACAACATCAGCACATAATAGCTCCAAATTAATTTTACATTGCTTTGGCTTATTACAGTCAGGATTCCAACAGCTCTTCTGTTTTCATTAATCCAGTGCATCCTGTGATCTCCTTTTTCTTGCAGTTTCAAAATTTTCCAGTAATTTTTGGGTTTGGCAGTACACCTTTAGCATGGAAACTTCCACTAAGGTGAAAATTTGGGGAAATCTTCCTTTTTCCCTAAATAAATGAAGCTATAACCTGTTCTGAATGAAGTCTGTATTTTCTAGTTAACCAGCACAATAATCAACCCAATATTGAGCAATGACATTAAAGAAGTTAATACAGAGCATCTTTTTGGACATTCAGACAGGCTGCCAGCTGTACTTACCCAGGCAGGGAAAGGCAGTGTGGGAAACTCTGGCCTGGAAATACTAAACTCCAATAGTTTAATTTAGAAGAGAACTGGGGTCCATGCTGAGCTGTGCACTCACATCTCTGCTCTGCAGCTGGATACCTGGAGAGACAACTATAGACAATAGCACAGTTTTCTTAAATAACACAAGAGCCATCCCCAGTCCTGGCGTGTAACTTCCATCTCTTCCTGGCAAAGCACTGAAAGAGCAAATGCCCACTTAAAAAATCAAGTTAATGTCTCTACACTGTTCAGGCAGTAACCTAATGGGTTATATCAAGGTGTGCAAGTTTTAGATCGACTCTTGCAGATCTCATTTCACACTGGCTAATGAACGGTTAATAGGATCATAGGATGGTTTGGGTTTGAAAGGACCTGAAAGCTCATCCAGTTCCACCCCCTGCCATGAGCAGAGACACCTTCCACTATCCTAGGGTGATCCAAGCCCCAGAGTCCAGCCTGGCCTTGGACACTGCCAGGGATCCAGGGGCAGCCGCAGCTGCTCTGGGCACCCTGTGCCAGGGCCTGCCCACCCTCCCAGGGAATAAGTTATTCCTAATGTGCAGTCTAAACCTACTCTCAGATTGAATCCATTCCCCCCTGTGCTGTCACTCCAGGCCCTTTCCAAGGTCCCTCTCCATCTTTCTTGTAGGGTCTCTTCACAGGATCCCTGATGCTGGAAAAGCCCTCCCAGCCCATGGAGTCCCAGCTGTGCCCAATCCCCACCTTGTCCCCAGCCCAGAGCACTGAGTGCCACCTCCAGGCCTTCCCTGGACACCTCCAGGGATGGGCACTCCAAAGCTCCCTGGGCAGCCCCTGCCAAGGCCTGAGCAGCCTTTCCATGGAGAAATTCCTGCTGCTGTCCAACCTGAGCCTCCCCTGGCCCAGCCTGAGGCCGTTTCCCCTTGTCCTGTCCCTGTTCCCTGGGAGCAGAGCCCGACTCCCAATACCTTTCCCAATCCCTTCAGGCACTGGAAGGGCACAATGAGGTCACTCCAAAGCTTCTCCTCTCCGGGTTGAAAATCCCAATTTTCCCAGCATCTCCTCACAGCAGAGCTGCTCCATCCCGCTTATCATCTGGACTTCCTCCAACAGGTCCATCCATGTCTTTCCTGTGCTGGGGACTTCAGTGCTGAAGGAGCATTATCAGTTTTAAATGGAAACCTGCCACTGCTGGTTTATTTTTAACACATTACACTCATAGGGAAGACTTATAAACAGCAGAAAATGGACTGAAGAAGCGAAGTCTGTAAGAGAAAAAGAGGGAATAACAAAAAAAAAGGACTAAGCCTCTGAACATGAAACCCAAGAATTATTAAGAGCCATCTTTTATTCACATAGTATGCTAGGGTTTTTAAGACTGAAGGTCCAAGGCAGTAACTTAGCACATTTTAAAGCTGCCTTTGCCAATGGGTATTGCAGTAAATTACTGCCATTTCAAAATACAATGTATGCACCTACCTATATGATTACTCATAAAATGTTGTATTCTAACCTAAACCAAATTTATCAAATTTTATTAGGCCATAAATATAGGTATATTTATGTTTATAAATTACTTAGCTCATTTTTTTCAGAAAAAAATGATTCAGGATATGCAGTATAGTGTGATATCATTTAAAAGCAGCAAGGCTATAGGAACGTGTGTTTCTGGCAAAATACAATAAAAATGTATAGACAGGGAAATAAAACTCTTGTATTTACTATTAATGTTCTTCCGTCTACATTGACTATCAATCATCAAGGTATTAACATCACTCAAAAATTGGCATGCTGTGAGAAAATTATGATAATTCATTCTGTAACACATATTTCTATGAATACATGAAAAAAAATGGCACCAATTTAGGTGGGTTCCCTCCCCCCTGCCTAGAAAATTTGATGGGTTATTTTCAGGAGGGAAATCTATACTGCCTTGAAAATGTGTAACTAAATTCACACGGAATGAATAATCTTCCATTGATGTGGTACCCCCCGACACATTCCCGAGCTTTCCAAACGCACTTTACAAATGGATTTGCTAAGTACTCGCCTTACAGGAATCATTTCCAGCTCCTCAGGGGAGAGAGACAGTGAAAGTTTACTACACGCAGCAGCAACACGCAGGAGTTAGTGAGGAGTGAGAGAAAGAAGGATCATTTGGAATTGCCAAGGGAGTTTGAAGTGTACAGCGTGACTATGAAAAGTCGAATTGGACCAAAATCAGGAAGTTGATATCCTTCAATTACTTAGCTTGGGTAACGGCAACACAGAAAAACCAAATATATCCTTTTCTCATCTTTTATAGGATTATGCAAATGTGAGAAACGGGGAGCATGTGAAGCAGCATCTGGAAAACAAGAGAGAAATGGCCCTCAAGATGCTACGCCCGGTTTTGTTGGAATTCTAAATCATCCCTCACTCAGAGGATGTTGGCATGAAATGCTTAATGGAGCCCTCAGGATTTCTAGAGCAATAAGACTTCACAGGTGGGCGCAGGGAGACTTTGCTTCCACTGGAAAGCATTTGGTGAGATCATCTGGACTAAAGTAGAGCTTTGTGTTTGGCTATAGAGCTCTCTTACTCTTTCCATCCTGCTTTCCAGAAAAAATGGCAAGAAACCAGGCATTTAGTGCTCCATACAATAAAAAAAGGTAAGATATGAAACATGTGAGTCAACATGTTACAAAATATGAAATATTATCAACATTTTTAATGCTGGAGCTCTAAGGAGTGCCTCCACCGTGGCCTCAGATCAGCTGCAGGGCAGGTGCTTTCAGAGAAGGGAAAATATGCTCATGAACTCTCCAGTGCTTAAGAAATTAATCTCTATTCTTAACGAGCAATTAGAAATAGGTGTTCAACCAAGTAACAGACCTCAGCTTTTGAATCCCTTGAGTTTAAATAATACTAGGAGTAGAATGCTCCTTTCAGACTCATTTTCCCTGTGATGTTTTATCTCCCAAAAACAACACTCAGTAATCCTCTGAAGCCCCAGGGTGTTCCTCCAAGGCAGAGCCTTCAGTGCCTGGTGGTCCTGGGGATCATTTCTGTCTGAGAGCTTTCAAGCACACTCCTGGCAATACATTGGTTTAACTGCACATTCTGTGAGAGGGAAAAACACCCCCTCCCCAGCAGTTTATGGACAAGCACGTCACACCATCCAGTGGGACACACTTTAAGGGACACCTGGGAGTGGGAATTCTGCTTGTGCTTAGTGCAGAGTTATTTCCCTCCAAAAAGAGGAGAATCTCACAATAGTTTGGGCTGAAGGGACCTCAAAGCCCATCCAGTGCCACCCCTGCCATGGGCAGGGACACCTTCCACTGTCCCAGGCTGCTCCAAGCCCCAGTGTCCAGCCTGGCCTTGGACACTGCCAGGGATCCAGGGGCAGCCACAGCTGCTCTGGGCACCCTGTGCCAGGGCCTGCCCACCCTCCCAGGGAACAATTCCTGCCCAATATCCCATCCATCCCTGCCCTCTGGCACTGGGAAGCCATTCCCTGTGTCCTGTCCCTCCATGCCTTGTCCCCAGTCCCTCTCCAGCTCTCCTGGAGCCCCTTTAGGCCCTGGCAGGGGCTCTGAGCTCTCCCTGCAGCCTTCTCTTCTCCAGGTGAGCACCCCCAGCTCTCCCAGCCTGGCTCCAGAGCAGAGGGGCTCCAGCCCTGGAGCGTCTCCATGGCTTCTTCTGGACTGGCTCCAGGTCAACTTCTTCCATGTGTTGAGGCTCCACACTGGACACAGTCCTCCAGGTGGGTGCCTCCAAGGGCTCATTTGGTGAGTTCTGACAGAGCTACAGCCTCATGATTTCCATTTCTTTTTGGAGGCTGACCACACCCCTATACTTTTCATCACCAGAGTGACGGAGGAGTTGTGCCTGTGCTGACAACTCTTTCCACACAGGATAACAGCACTGGAAGTTCCTCCAAGGCCTCCAGAGCATTTGTAAGAGCTCTCTTCACAGCACAGCAGTGCCCTGGGGGGGTTCTTCAAGGAAAACATCTCCACTTTTAAATTGGAAGTATCTAAACACTTTAATTGCTTCTCCAGATTCAGTTTCCTCCCCAGCCTTTTTGCTCTCTCTCCCTGCTCCAAGTGATGCTCCTGTGTGTGCACATGGGGAGGGGGGTACCAGGGGAAGGCTTTCCTGGGAGAGCCCACTGCACATCCGGCTGCTCCTCCCACTTTCCCTGCCTCAGTTGTGTGGAGACCCAGACTGGGCACTAAGCACCCAAATCGAATCAATTCCAGCAGAAAGAGCATGGCTGGACAGGAAATACCAAAGATTTTAAGGTGTATTGATTTGCTGTACACTTGAAATTAAGACAGGTTTGTCAGCTAATGTAGTATTTTAAAGTAATTTTTTTCCTTCAAATGTAGCATGATCTGTGTTTCTTCTGTCCACACAATTCCTTGGGAACCTTTATTTTTATTTAAATGTACAAAATTTAAGCAGCACTTTAGATTTTTTCCTGCCTCCAGAAGTTGTTCACATGTTCTTTTGTGGTTTTTCAAAGGCTCATTTTAACAATGAACAAATCAGACTTTGATTTTTTTTCCCCCATTGGGTTTGGCTAATGCAAACCAGCTGATATTTGCTGTAATATGTTGAGCTCATTTTGCTATTTGATATGAAATATGAAAAAATACAAAAAAATTCAAATATGCCATCAACCTAATTCAAGCTTTGCTGATATTCACTAGACATTTTGCTGGTATTTGCTTGAAAAATGGTCTTTGTTCTCCTTAGTGCAATAGATCTTATTGAAACATCTATCAGGAAGCCGTTTTTTCAGTAACAGGGAAATAATAGCAAATAATACAGTAAAAAGTCTGTCAGATATGTACTGCATTTTAAACACTTCTGCACGTCCTTGTTCTTCCTAAGAACTCAATTCTAACTTTGGTCAAATGAACAAAAAAATAAAAATTGAGAGGCACAGCTGCCTTAGGTGCAGACCTGGGCTGTCACATTTGCAATCTGGTCAGTCACACTGGACATGCCAAATGCACACCTGGAAAAGGAGTCCACATCTGCTCATTCTGCAATTTAACTTCTCAAGTTTTGGCCACTGAAGTTCCCTCTACATCAACAAATTGTTGCCCTTACCCAGCAGTGCCATAACCCCAGCTCAGCTGGTGGAAGTGGCTGAGCCAAGAACCCTTGCAATGCCCAGGCTAGGCATTCCTACAGCTAAATCCTGGGAGGAGCAAGGCTTGGCCAACTATAAAATGCAGGAAATCTGCCTCAAAATGACATGTTCCATGGCAATTTTCAGGCACTGGCCCAGTGCACTCGTGGTAAACTCCAGAAGCAGGATGCTCTGCCTGGAGTGGGCGCAGAAGAACTCCAGGAATTCCCCATTTTCAGAGCTGTCAGTGGCGGATGGAGAAGGGGACATCATCCTGGGTTTGGGATGAATAATGCTGAAAGCAGCCTGACTCATTGATCCCGAAGTTACACATCCTGACAGTGAGCTGAAGATGTGGCAGAGCTGATAAAAGAACAAAGTCGTGATCCCACTGATAACTTACCTAAATCTGCTGACTGACACAGCTGGCCTGGGGACACCTGACTGACAGAACGTTTCTTTAGACTCCAGAAACCCAGACACACGTTTTAATGGGAGGATCTTCTAATAAACCCCTGCTTGGGGTGTGTGTGGAATTCCTCCTGGAGTGAGGATATCCCTCAAGGTCACCCCTGTAGGCTGAGCCAAAGAGATTTGCCCACAGTCCTTGGTCCAGGTAAGGGACATCAATCTCTACCTAATAATTGTTTTTGCTGGATTTAATATCATGGTGCCAATATTGCTTCAACAATAGTGCACTATGCTGATAGTTATAGCCCCGGTACTGTGCAGTAAATAATTCTGATTAACATCTGTTAGACTAATCATTATCATAACACATCATAATACTTACATTTTTTCCTTTAAAGAGCAAAATTTTTCAATTTGCTGTGATAGAAGCACTGGCGTACTGGGCTAATGATTGCAATTATAAAGGACTATACACACGTATCATTATCATGAACAGGCAAATATTGATTCTCAGAGAATAGAAACAGTTCAATAAAGTCTTCTTCAGCATCAGTAATAAGGCACTTCCAATAAAAATTAATTATTTTAAGGATAATTTACTAAATATATGCTTGCTTATTTGAAGCTCGTTTGGCAATTTACTTCCCAAGCAGTGGAATTAGACAAAGTTAATTTTTATTACATTAATGTCAAGCAGTATCAGAAAACTTAGATCAGATGGGTTTTTGGCAGTCAAAACCCTCCTTTGAGAAATTATAAAGAACAAACATCTATTTTGGCAGATGGGAGTACAACATCTCCCACGGGCAGAATTTGGGTACTTTTTTGTGAGGTTAAATATTCAGTGTTTCAAGGAAGAGTAAATTATTTTCCTGTGTGTTCCTTTTGCCTGCCACCCACCCACATCCCTCACTATAAACAGCAGAAGCACGCAGGGGTGGTGGTGCAGAGATAGCCACATGCAATTTCTACTCATACTGTGCACAAAAGGATCCAGGAAATCTTCCAGAAAATCTTCCAGAAAACCTTTCATGAAAGGCTTTGGTGGACAGAGAGACAACAAGGGACACTCTGGCACAGGTGGGGTCCTGAGGTGGAGAGGTGGCTGTGGGACACTGGAAGGATGGGATGCTGTGCAAGCTCAGAGAGACGAGCCAATGCTCCAGAGTGCAACGTGTTCTTCAGAAAGGAATCCTAGAAAAGTTTTTAAATGCCATTACACCCACAGAATCATAAAATCATTAAGATTTGGTCCTGATACTGAAGACTGAAGCAAATAAGGCATTAAGTACCTCTGCCTTGTGCTCATCCCCTGCCGCTGCCCTCTCCTCTGCATCCAACAGACGAGCAAGACTCTCCTTGACCCTGCTTTTGCTGTCAAGGCGTTTATAGAAACTTTTTTTGTCTTTTTTAACTGCAGGCCAAATCAAGGTCTAGTTGGGTTTTGTCCCTTCTAATCTTCTCCCTACACGACCTCCCAACATCCTTATAGTCCTCTCAGGTTGCCTGACCCTCATTCCAGAGTCAATAGATTCTCTTTTTTCCTTAAGTTCCAGCCCAAGTTCTGTGTTTAACCTGGCTGGTCTTTTTTCCTGATAACTTGTCTTTCTACACATGGGGACAGGCTGCTCCTGAATATTTAACAATTCCTTTTTAAAGCACATCCAGCCTTCATGGACCCCTTTGCCTTTCAGGACTAACTCCAAAGGAACCCTGTCAGTCACTCTGTGCACTGGGCACTTCATCCAACAAACCTGGCTAAGGGGATCTACTGGTTTTTGATTTTGTTTTTCAAAAAACCCTAATGCAAATAAAAAACTTCCAATGAAAACCTGCAATAACCCTTATATCCTAATTCTGAAAAGAATTTTCAAATTTTAATTTCACAGAGTTCTATAGTTCTGGCTGAAAATCCACAAAATCACACATGAGCAGGAACTTACACAGATTTCTGTCAGAGGTAATCAGCACATGCTTGTATCACATAGAAATTATAAAAACTGACCTTTTCAGATGGGAAGTTCATTTCTGTCGATGAGAAGCACACTCTGGAATTCAGGACAGCTTCTCCCTTTTAGTTGGAACTCTGTCCTTAACTGTGCTATCAACCTCAAGGAAATTCAAGTTCCAGCTCTTCTGTTTGTGTGGGAATTTGAGCTTCCTCCCAAAAACAAACCCTCCCTCACTAGAGGTAAGATATTTTACTGGGAATGACAGAAAGCCTCCAAGTCCACTGCCCTTGTTGATGAACCATTCTAAGGAACAAACTGTGTCCGGGGAATAACAGAGCATTCCAGAAGTCTGTCATTTACAGATGGTTCCAGGGATTGCTGTTGTCTCCATGTGTTATGATTTATTGTTTAATCACTTAGCACAGACAGCTCCTGGAAGGCAATAACGTTAAAGGGCATAGGTTAACTTGTACAGTGTTGCCAAACACTTCTTATACTGCTAAAACTTTTGTTAAATGTGTAAATCCTTTTGAGCTTGTAAATGTCAGGACTTTAGGACTCCTGTACTACAGCCTGTGCAGCAGCTGGGAAAAGTATCAGCTACATCCCCATATGGCAAAATTAAAACCTTGTAATTTACTAGGTGATAGATAAAATACATCAAATATTAATTTTATTATAGCCAACATCTCAAAGTGATGTTATATTTTTCTTAAAATCTGAACGCAGGCAATTTTGAGAAGAGAAAGCCTGTACTGCAGAACTTTCAATAATCAGTGTGGAACTCTTCTGGAGTTTATTGGTGTTCCTGAGCTGGATGTAGTGAACTGAGCAGAAACATGTGAGCAACCTTGAAAATTGTCTGTGAATCTCCTTCTGGAGATTAAGGTCACACATAAAATTTAAGCACAACTACATTAGTGAGCAAATAATAAGCCAGAGTCAATTTAAAAAGCTTTTCATTATGAGTGTAAAACTAGCCACAGGGTAGAGTTATGGCTGAGAGCACAGAAACTGCCATTTCACACGCACCCATCTTTAACCTGCACTCACAGGATGGGAAAAACATCCTGATGAAGGCAGGAACTTCTCAATCAGCAGGGGAAGGTGGAAGAAACCCCTTGCCATTGCTCAGGCCCTCCTAGGCAGAAGTGTGTTAAACCTATGTTTATCAAAAGATGGGTGGATGACACAGAGCTTTGTGCTATTTTTCTTTATAAACAAGCAGGTTGACACTCCTTGGTCACCTCCAAACCTTAAAATATCCTTCTGCCTCACAGTTTAAATACAGCTTCTCAACTGTTCCCATGACAGAACACTCACACTTGATCATCTTGTGTTTGCCTTGATCTAGTTTTGATCTCACCCAAACGCTGTGACTCATGAGGAAACCAGGCCAAAGCTCCCAGGATGGGCTAGCTCAGAAGAGCCCAGGCACAGAGCTCAAGCCATGGCACAAAGCCAGGAAAAGGGATGGCCATTCCCATCCCATTTAGCACGTGTTCGAGGCACAGCTAAACCCTGAATGAGCTCTAGCAAAGGTATTTACACATCTCAACCTCTGGCACTCACAATGGATTTAATATGGACAAGTTATGCTAGCGAGTTCCACACTCCCTCCCTCTGTGTTAAACACAAGGAAAGTGTTTCCAGCCAAAGAAACCTGGAAACATTTCTTGATTACATAAGCAAAACTGTTACCCAAGTTTAAATACCATTACCCAAAATAAACAGTAGCCCATAATCAAGTCTCTGCTTAGCTGATGAAGGCTCTGTGAACACTGAATTCGTGTGCTGATCAAGTTTCATAGCTGTAGCAGCTTTACAACTGCTGCGTTATTCCAGTCTTACAGGAGGATATTCCTACCTTACTGGCTGTCTCACAACACATGTGACAAATTAGTCTGTCAGTGACACGTGACAGAAAGCCCAGTTCCTCACCAGACAGTGGCCGAAAGGTGTGACAACACAGAAATAAATCTGTATGAATCCTGCGGCACAGAATGTAATATTGCACGGGCAGATCCCTAAATGGTGTAAGCGAAGCGAAATCCACTCTGCTTAACTAACTGTGAAGTGGGAATGCATTTGGGATTGAGGAAGGTGTGAAAATATAGGGCCTCCTGTAGCTGAACAGCTCCTGCTGTGCTCCCTTCTGTGGGGCCGACAGTCTTGAAGCAGGATAACAAAGTGAGCCCGGGAAGCCCTTTCCTAATCTTGCTGCTGCTCCTGTTGCTTCATTGAGGCAGAATTTGTCTTCACTGCCCATTTAGGAAGAGATCCTGGTAGTGTTATGTATTTTGGGCATTAAAAGTGCTTTCCCTCCTGAAAACACCCCAGGTGGAGATCGTGAAAATACCAACAGGCCCTTGGGTTTGACGTGTACTGGGATGGAACATTATTCTTTCATATCAGCAGCGTCCATAACCTTGCATTTCACACCACACCAGTGCATTTTTTGTCTCTACTGTTTTACTTGGTGTTCCTTTATTTCCTAACCCACCACTGGATGACCTCTGTAAACGTGGTTTTGGAGTTTTTTAACTATTCAATCAATATAAAGGAGATGCATTCAAGCAATGGAAACTCTTCCCTTGTTTTGTTCTTCGGGTGAAAAAGAGAATTGAAACTTGAGAATTTGAGGTCGCACTAGAATAACCAAAAAGATCCTATACCTACATGTTTTTGCTAGAGGTTAACTCTGCCTTCACAAGCACAAATTCTGTGTTCAAAGGTGTTTTTAGGAGGCGTAAAAAAATGGTACTTCTACATATTTTAACTTTTTTTTACACTACACTTTACTACAGCGTGTAGTGTATGTGAGTGTTATCAATAACAACATAAGGAAGAGTTGAGAATTTTGAAGGTAAATGTAACAAATTAGTGTTTGAGAGTATGAGAGGTAGTGATTAAATGCCGAAGAAGTGAACTTCTTGAATGCAAAATGGGACATCTATTCCTTTGCTTTCCAGTCTGCTTGGGGATTTTTTTCAGTCAGTTTGTAGCATTTTCTCCATTCCATTTACAGCATCCCAGTTTTCCTCCCTTCACTGCAACTGTTTCAGCTTCGCAACCTCCTGCCTTCCTGTCTCAGGGCACGTTTTCACATTGCTTGCCTAACAAATGACAGCGTGGCATTGTTTCTGCTTGTTCCAAAATATCACTTTTCCCTTTTGCTTTTCTCTTTTAATAGGGATTCCACGTGTGCTCAGGGACCACTGTGAACTCCTTAAATTTACTCAGCAAAAGCAGTATCAGCACATCAGCCTGTGTGGACGTGCAGTCCAAAGAATTTTCTCCTTCTCATGAACTCTGTAAGAAAACGGGATGGGCTGGGACATTTTTCTCTCTTTCTAATCTTGTGTTTTGCTGGCTGGAGCTGTGGGGCTTCAGCCAATTCCCCTGAGGGGTGAGATAACACTGTCCAGTCACTATTGTGTGGATGTCTCTGTGTAAAAGTTAAAATCAAAATAAAGTCTGACACACTTCTGCTTTCTACGGCTTGGTGTGGATCTACTCTCCTTACTGCCGCTCACAGCGACAAGCCTGTGCCATGAAAGCTGTGGTGGTGCAGGGACAGGCAGAGATCTGCATGGCTCAGCTGGTCTCCCCAGCCCAGGGAACGCTCCTTGGATGCCAAACTTGGTGTGGAATCACCATGATCACTGGGATTGCTGGAGGGTCATTGCAGACACTGCGTCAGGCTGCAACATACAGGAGGGCACCAAGCAAGAAGATCTAAGGGAAACTGACTCCTTAGTAAGATGAAATCACAGAATCCCAGGATCCC